>CABFPE010000719.1:281274-297505 GCA_900660155.1 Hofstenia miamia | reverse complement strand
TTCAGATATTCGTAATTTGTGTGAGAAGTATTGTATTGGCTTTTCCTCTCCATCCTGTATCTGGCAGAGGGTTGTTCTGATGTCGACCATACTAGCGTCGGTTTCCAATACAAATGTATCTGTGGAGCAAGGACTGTTAAAAGTGAGGGATATTTTTCATGAATTTCTTAAGTTGATCTAGCTCTTCTGGTGATTTCCAGTCCCACCAGAAATCTTGTTTCCCTTTTAGGAAATTTGACACATTGTGAGTTTTCTCTGCCAGATTGGGCACAAACATATGGTAGTAATTCCCAAAACCAAAAATTCATTGGAGATCCTTTTTGTTTCTGGGAGGCTGAATTTCCTCTATGAGTGCCTTGGCATTGTCTTTGATTTTTATGTTGCCTGCTTGGACTATTCTTCCGAGGAATACAACTTTCTTTACTGCGATTGAGCATTTCTTTGAGTTTATTTGTGAACCTGCATTGTATAGCAGTGTCAGGATTTTGTTGAGTTTAATATAGTGGTCATCTACAATTGTTGAGGATATAAGGACGTCATCAATGTAGGCTGCGATGCCGTGTTCCAGTGTGATTTTTTCATTTAAGTGTACCTTACTGACGTACTGCCGAAAGTTAGCAGGAACATTGCAGAGACCAAACGCCATATACAACCACTCGAATAGTCCATATGGTGTTATGAATGCAGTTTTTTCTATATCGGATTCTTTCATGTTCACTTGCCAGTAGGCTTTACACAAATCGATCATGGAAAAATTTTGTATTGTGCCGTGTTATAAAGAATCTCGTCTGAGAGCCAGGGGGTATGCGTCCTTCTTAGTTACTTCGTTTAGCATATGAAAATCGATGCATAGGCGGTATTTGTTGCCTTGTTTGACGAACACTGTTGGTGAGGCATAAGGGCTCTTGCTCTTTTTGATGATCCCATTGTTTAGAAGTTCCATAATGGTGAAATATTCATCTTTAAGATGATTAAAGTGAGCGTTGAGAGCACTGATTAAGGTGTTGTAATCCAGTTTCACTTCCGGATCGAGATTCATGTATACGTTAAGAGCCTTTTCTTTAAGGAAACCGTTTTCCTTTGTGCCTCCTTGTTGGCCTACATAGATTTCAAAAAGAACAAGCCTCTCTAGGAATGCCTGTGTTCAATTGGATTTTTACGGTAAATGGGGGTGGAGTTTTTGAAATCTTTAAATCCGTCTTCATAAGATTATCAGGTAGCATTGACTTTCTTTTCTTAATATTCGTTGTAAAAGCCTGTTGTTGAGTAAGCATATTGTTGATTCCGGAGTCGTGCTAACTTTTTCTGGGTGTGAAATTAGATGGAGGCATTGGTGCCCTTCGTCGTTGATCCAGTATTTCTTGCTGGAATGTTCCTCCCACAGACCTACCCCTGGCTCTTCCTCAAAACAAAACAAATTTAGCTCGACATCGTATGAATATTTAGCTTAGAATAAATGAATGAGCAACCAATCAAAGTGAAACCAAAAAGTTTTAGCAAATGTGTAACAAAATTTCTATTAAATATCAACGTTATTAAACAATTCAACAGAAAATAGGAATATGTGACAGAAGTCACGCAGTGGTAACCTACAAATTTAAATATTAATAACTACCATTGCGGCACTAATATTAAATAGGAGTTTACGCATAACTATCCATGTTTGAAATTGAATGGAGGGAACCACAGCTACAATATATATATATAAATATATATATATATATATATATATATTGTATATATTTTTATTTTAACCTAACAAACGGAACACGCATTATAAATGTTTATCTTATCAATTACTAATAATGAATTATTTCTCCCTATACCTCACTAATGCAATCTTTATTAGGATGGCTAACACACTTATTGCCCCGTAGATTAGTGGGTGAGGCGAGTTTTGAATACAGGCTAATGCACTGTTAACTGTTCCAATTTGAATAGGAAACACTTCTTTCCTTTTGTAGTAGAGTGATTTCTTGAAATGTCTTACCTTCTTAGACTTTAATAAATCTTATCAGAAAATTTAGGCCAATCCCTGCTTAGTCTGAATCCGCTCCAACCCACTTAATTGCGATTCGGAATATTTTCATGAGATTTTAAGACGTTTTCTACAATTTTGCGGTATGCTATATCAAAGTAACGTTTTTTAGAATAGAAACCATCAATAAAATCTGGGCATTGAATTGGAAATTCAAAATTCAGTTCTTCAAGAGTATATTATACTAATATATAATTTCAAAACCTTAAAAAATTATATAGCATTCACTAAAACTAGTTTATTTGTTCAATTTTAGCCCATCTTTTTCAAATACTTAGTCCAACTCCAGACCAGCGCAAGTCTATCTCTGACTTCAACTCCTGATAACAGAACAATGCACAGGATTGGAGATCATTTCATATTAAACTGACACAAAATACCTTTAGCTATATTTTGCAACTTGCCATAATTTGAATTATTATTAGTTGCTATATTATTCATTATAATTAACTAAATGCTAATTTATACACAATATTTCACTACATGTTAATGTATACAGAAAGCGTGTTCAAATCATTTTCACCCCAGTAAGCTATAACTTCATAAACATTTCATTCAAAATGGCTATATTTCTCATTCTTAGTTTCACTTAAGTAGCGCATTAAATTACAGACACGCAGGAGTAGGCAATTTTTAATTTGAATCCTACAAATAGATGTTTCTTGTTTAGTAAATTAATCAATTTTTGCTTTTCAAACAAAAGATTATCGCCAACTTTTGGCAATAATTAGAATAAAAATATTATATCAAAAATCATAGTAAGTTAACTAGTTTGGTATTAATAAAAATCAATATATAACACATAAAAAAATTTTCAAAGAAAAATCATAATTGTGAGATAACAAAATGGGTTACTTGTGGTTCATACATCTGTTGGCAATAAGAAGAAATTGTTCTACAAAATCAAAAGTTAAATATTGCAACAACTTGTAATTGCTAATGGCAAATTTGGTTCTGCCATACATACTATACATAAGGTTTGGCATGATAAGGTGAGGTATCTGACAGAATATCACAATGGTGCAAAATAAGGTTAATGTTAAGCCATAAATATGCTATTAATGGTTAAATTGGGTTGTGGAAACATTACATATTTTTGGGGCATCAAATTATCCAGTACATTCCGCAGCCAATTCTATATAAATTTACTAGACAGGATGATAATGCTTCTGGAATCGGGAATTGATTATATATTTCAGCAAGATTTAAGTGAATCTTAAATATTTGGAAATTGATTTTTTAAAATATTCAATAGGTTAATTAATTTGCAATAATTGCAATAATTGCAATATCAATTTAATATTGTCTACCCTTGCAGACATACAGTAGAACCAATGGTTAATTACATATTATGTACTATGATTGTTATAGGTAGGAGCGTACGCAGGGTTTTCCAACGGTGCAATATCTATGCTGGAAATAACAAAAAGCAGGACAAGCCATTAAAATTCTTTAGAAATATTGATGAATTCGACACTAAGAAATGCATTTCACCCCCTAAATTTGGACTTTCTTAATATTTTTTAATGAAAATAATTTGTTTAACCAGTCAAAGGAAATTTTGAAAAACTTACTGAATGATATTCCACAGCTTGTGTACGCCACTGGTTATGGGCAAACATTTCATGAGGAATGGAAGCATCTCTGCTCTGTTGAGGGGGAGGGAATGTTCCTCCAGTTCCCCCGTCTGGGTGTGCCTCTGAAGGAATCGCAATATTTTACATCAAAACAAACCAAAACTCATTTCCCATTTCTTAATAAAAATATACTGGTATTATTTCTTAAGGAAAAACAATTTTATTGAAACACTAAAAAGCACAACTTAAAAATACTAGATTAAAATTTCATATTATATCCTATCTTTAATCCTCAGCTAAAATGAAGTGTAACATTTTAAATTAAAAAAATATTTTCAAATAACGAATAACGAATTTAATATTTTACGAAATTAACAATTTACGAAAATTTATAAACGTAATTAGTATATTACGAAATTAAAATTTTACGAATTTAAGCGGCTTATCCTACCCTTAAATTTTTTTAAGAATTTAGTCAAATCAAAATTAAATAATAACATGCACATTTCTAACATGTCACGTCTCCTTTTCCATGAACAAGATTATTTTCTATTCGGCAGATTATCTACGCCATTGTTAAATTCACTACACTTTTATGTATATTTGAAATAAACTAATCAAAAGATAACATAATTTCATTAATTATTTAAATTTACGATTGAAGGGTTGTTGTTTGAAGTATTTAATGCAATAAGCATTGCATAATGTACATTAATTTATAAATAACGTATATTTTTAGTTTAAATATTCTAAGTAAATGCAACTTTACTAAGTTTTTTCATAAACAAAGGCTAGAGAAAGGGATCCAAGCCTTACTTAATAGAATAATTTCAATTTACAACAAATAATGGTTCTGATAATGCATAGTAGATAATTTACATCACTCTCCTTTTCATATTATTGTTTGCAAATATTCCTTTTGTATTTTAACTACCCTTTGAGTTGCATAACTTTTGAACGTGTTTAAATTTGGTAATCAATACTCTTCTTTGNACTAAGTTTTTTCATAAACAAAGGCTAGAGAAAGGGATCCAAGCCTTACTTAATAGAATAATTTCAATTTACAACAAATAATGGTTCTGATAATGCATAGTAGATAATTTACATCACTCTCCTTTTCATATTATTGTTTGCAAATATTCCTTTTGTATTTTAACTACCCTTTGAGTTGCATAACTTTTGAACGTGTTTAAATTTGGTAATCAATACTCTTCTTTGGCACAGATTATTCTCTTGAAATTGGTATGATCAATTTTCGTTTAGTTCACGTTTTAGAAATGATTGTTTTTTCTGGTGCACAGACGTTTATTATTTATTTCAATTATAATATTTCTACATAAGGATTATCTCATTTACTCAGGCGAAATAATGCCATCAATTGGTAATCAATTTACCATAATGGCAGTTCTCATTAAGGACTGTTAATTAATGATTTCTCAAAATAGTGGTCATTTAAATTGCCTAGCTCTGACATTTAAATATAAAATTTGCATTTGTAACTTGCCACTAGATGTTATATCAGTAAAATATCTGACTTTAGAAATCTATTGAAACGAAATGCATCTCCCTTTAAAGGAATTTTTAAAATGTAAGAATTTTTTTGGAAATAACTCAAACAACAACTCAACTGTTTCTTGACAGTTTGGGCTTATCTTCAATTCTTTGTTATTGTGCTATGCAATAATTTAAAAAATATATTACACTAATATGCTATCTGAGAGACTCTTCGCGATGTTAACGTTTTTTTACATTATTTGAACTACAAATAGGAACAGAGAAAATATAAAATACAGGTTGTTTTTGTAGGTAATTTAATAAGAAAGTATCGAAAAAAGATGTTTTTCCAAGTAAAGCGGGCAACCTTAAAAGGGATCCATGTGATGGGAAGGTTCCTATTTCCAAGTTGTCATTCGTTGCAAACAAATATTAAAGAATATTTTAAATTCAAATTTTAACTTAAACTCTCTTTAAAGTGTGCATATTTCCGAATTTATCATGTTTTTGCGAAATGCAAAATTGTGAAAAATTCTATTTACTCAATATATATTTAACGAAAAACTTGACGTGCATTCAAGCAGTTATATGAAGTGAACGTTTTACAATTTAGATATTAGTTTTTGGAAAATGGGATCCACGGTCATAATAGACAGTGACTATTAAACAGGTCAAATATCAGCAATGGTATTTTATTCATTTTGATGATTTTTATGACATTTAAGCCTAGCTCGATATATCGAATTTGTTATGAATTTTCTATTTTATTGCCAAAATAGAGATTTGGAATACTCAAATTTGCTCGCCGCATTGAATTTAGCGTTTTAAATATCGACAAATGGTTAAACTGAAAGCCACTTGTATAATTATAGAATTTTACATATGTATTCTGTTAATTGAATGATTCGAGTTGAAAACCAAGTGTAACTTTAGATTGCAATGTCAAATGAATAAGGAATGCAATAGTTGGGACGTGGTCTACAGTCAAGTAGCTGAATTAAATGAAATCCAAGATTATGAATTCCTTACACATCTCGATGCTGTGCGTTTTATTGCATTTTCACAATTTTCGATTTTATATAGTAATTTTCTAGTTTTGCATATCCAAAGTGCTTGTTATTAAATCTGAAAATGTAAACAAGTTGCATTATGCATATACATTTTATATATTCCAAAGCGCAAGGCAGTTTATTAAATTCAAAAATTCAACCTTTCTATCAATTTAAGCAAATCTGCCATGGCACTATAAATGGACCATAAATTTTTTTGGATGCTGTCCAAATATAGTTCAAATTTGAAGCCTTTCCTTATGTAATATTTTGTCCCTCTAAAATGAATGCTAGGCTCCTTGTAAATGAAGTCCATTTATTAAACATTCAATAAATCTTAAGATTTAGTTAATTTTAATGACAGTTTTTTAACGATGTTTTTAGAGCTGTGATAAATGTGAATTTAATATGGAAAAAACTATATTTGGAAATGTATATAAAATCGTGAAATTATTTATTCGGTTTTTTTAAATGTTTTTCTTTGTTTTTGTCCATTTTACAAATGATACAACATTGTATATTTAGATGCAAATCAAATACGATGCACTAAAACGTGATTTTGCGCAGCAATTGTTGCTTAACAAGGTATGTATTACAGATTTTGTCCCCAGTACATGCAATCTAGATATTCATACAATCAAATCTAATAATAAACAGTAGTGAATTATCTAAATTAATTATTGCACCAGGGATCCAACATGATTAATCTTGAACGCGATTAATCGAGATTAATCGGATATATTAATCTATCGTGCTGGTCAAGTAGATTAGATTAATCGTAAACAGCATGTTAGGCATATGACGGATGTTTTTTTCATTTAACAATGTAAGTTTCTCAAGTTAGCCAAAGTAAATTTTTTGATAGAAAATCAATTTTCAAAGTTTTTACAAATGATACTAAAATTTCATCCATAATCAATGTATCTAAATTCAAATCAGTCAATAACTTTTGGCTCATCACACACACATATATATATATATATATATATATATATATATATATATATATATATAATTTCTTTTTCCTAAAAGCAATGTACTCAATTTTTTTAAAACTTTTTAGACGATGCCCTTTAAATATATTTTGTGTGCACTAATTCAAAATAATTTGGCGAAACTTTGATAATAAATTATATATTGAGAATATTAATTTAGTCCTTTAGTAATACTGAATTTCCATCTCAGCAGCACGTTGAGCAAAACACTCATTTTTAAATATATTTTGTGGCATTGAATGCTATACCATGTAAATTCCAAAAGTGATTTTGATATATAGATTTGTGATCATTTAAATTTTACTTGAGGTATTTACGAAATTTTTTAAGGGTCCTGCTAATTATAATGTTTGATAGCCAATGCTACAATTAAATTGAGAGAATTCGTAACAATTTAATCGAAATTAAGCTTTGCTTTCAAATAATAGACTTATATTTCTGGGGTGTTATCAAATTTCCCGATGTTAATTTGCGCCGCATTTGTACAAGAAATTTCATGGAATTTGAAATTTAAAAAATTGCAAATTTCAGACAAACATGCTAAACATTAACTGTCTATGATTCTTTAAAGTAGCAACCCATTTTGTTCACAATTTGAAATAATTTTGGGAACTTCTATTCAGTGTAAGCTTGCTTACCTTTTATGAGAAAAATTTATGATAAAAGTTATTCCTCTACCTGAAGAATATGAAAATATCAATTTTTTCAATTGAAAATGTTAAAAGTCTTCCCATAATCTAGTGTTCAGATAGAAAGTAGTTTAAATCCCATTGGCAGCAACAACCAGCCTCAACTACTTTACTCTTTGTAAATAGACCACCAAAGTAACATCCAGCTGCACCTGTACGGATTCATCCAGTGCCGAAAACAAGTATGAAAATGAAGGTGGAGATTATTATCTATCCATGGTGCTTTTAGATTTGTGATATCTTTATTATTTTGTGAGTTATGACCACTCAAAAATGTTTATAGAAGCCATCAAAAGGTGTAAACAATAGTCAATAGGATCCATTCCATTCATAAGTTTTACAATGTGTATCAAAATAGAGTAAAAAAATTAATATGGTTATGAACATTTTGCATCATTAAATATATTTCTTTAAACATATTCAGCAGTACAGGAGCTTAAATTTACTTATTATCTTAAGTACATTACTATAAGGAAATTTTCTTGTGAATGTGTTTAGGCCTTTACAAACTCTGCTGTAATAATCAGTATGATTTCAGGTGAAAGATTAATCGCAGTGAAATTTCTCTATCTACTACAAGAAGTCCTTTGGGAAGATTTCATTTTATGCATTCGTTATCGTGCCCTGGATATATAGTGCTTCTATTGTATTAATAGAAAACCATTTTACTTTGATAATAAAAGATAACTATTGTTTTCAGGATTATATGAATGAATACGTTCTTTGATAAATTCCGCAAGTTATATTATTATGAAGTTAACGTGAAAAATCTTCTGTTATGCTCACATCGCTTTTCAAATCTCCAGACCCATTCGACAATTTAAAACTGGTAGGACATTTAGAAGGAAATTTTAGATGGAATCAATTATTGTATTTCTCCAGTATTAGTGGCAGTACTATGAAGACAATATTGTCAATTATTACAAAGGAAAAATAAATGAAATAATATTGATAGCCCCAATGAAATAAAAATATTGCAAACATGCAAAAATAATAATTAATTCTATTTATATGAATTGTTACTTCTGCAGCAAATTATAAAATGAGTACATAGTTTATCTACAGCGCATTTTTTTAATGTATTCAAGAAAATGACCTTTAGTTGATACTTTATTGCAGCACATGAATCGAATTAATAATTTTTTTATATTTCAATGCAAGTAGTTGGCAAGGACAGTAAGTCTTTTGAAAATGACGTTGTTGGATTTTTCTCTGTCTATTTTCTCGGTGTATTTGAAAAATATAGAGAGATATAATCAAACTTCAGAAAATCAAGCCATTGAAAAGTTTTTTGGAAAATATCAAATTAGACTATAGTAAGTAAAAACAATGGTAATAAGGACATTTTATGATGTCTATCTTAAAATTTGCAGTCTTCCATATCCACCGTGAGCATTTTTTCTTTTTCTTGAAATTTTTCTAGATTTCCTATATCAGGCTTATTAAAATAAAATATGATTGATCCATAACAGATTTGTGATAAAATTAAAGATTTGTATAATTGCAATATATTTATATAGTAAACATTATAGGGAGGGGCGCACCAAGCTTTTTTTATGAGGAGGGGAACAAATATAATATATATATATATATGCTTTAACCAACTTAACATTAGAATTATCACATGTGCCAAAATTGACGCAAATTAAAATTTTGTTTACTTGCGTATGCATTCATTAAACACAACAGCAGGCATATACACCTCTAGAAATATCGATTATCTACTTAAATTTCCATAAGTAAAGTTTTTTCCAATCTTTTACATAAATTTTAATTGAAATGCTACATGTAGAATGAATCTCAAGGAGTAATGGTACTTCTAGTGTTAAGCTATTGGAAATGATAATACCGAGATCGTTTACTGAATTAGAAGTTTGTGACTGAAAATCTACAACTATATCAATTGATGGTATGCTGATAAATTTAGTTTTTGCATTATTGAATTTCATTCTATTTTCTTTACTCTAATTTAAAAGTACAGAAAACTAAACATTCAGGATTAAGTCTGGAAGATCAATAATTATACTAATAAGTAACAACGATTCTAGGACAGGCCCCTGTGGAATTTCGCTAGTTGTTCGCAGAGGGTTAGATTTATAACTATTAACAGTAACACATTAAAATCGATTAACAAGGTATAAATCTGAGCCTCCGGAAGCAACTCAACACTGAGGGGACAAAACTTCCTAAGCTTGTATGCCAATACAATTCTAAATCATTCGTATTTTGGTACAGGTTAGCAATGTGATATTTTACCACTTTTGAAACAACCTCTGCAATTAAGGATACCACAATCCTAGATATCTATTTACAAATGAGAAAAAATGTACTATGCCTGTGTTATCTTAATTTCATGAATATATTAAAATTTTGTTAAGCAAAAGTAAATACAATAATTTTTTAATCTAAAAAATTTTTGACATATTGTTTTTCAGATACATGATTAAGTAAAGCATGTCTCACAAAAAACTTGTCAATTCTATGTTGTTTATCTCAAAAATCAAGACTGAACCTATGTCAGGATTCCAACTTTCCACCTGAAACCTTAAAATCATATTAGAATCCAGTAATGAAATTGATGAAGCTCTTTCGCTTAGCAATCATTGTATTTCCATTAGAGTCCACTGGTTACCGCTGCATTAACAAAGAGGGAGAGCATTATGCAAACTTGTTATAAAAATATGGAAGACTGAAGCGTTTTTGTTGTTTGTGGAAAAAATACTTGAAGATAATGTCATCTTCAAAAAGTTATATGCTAATAGAGAAGATCATAACCACAGTCAAAAGCATGTTACAATAAGTAACAATAAAAACACGAATACAAAATTTCATGAGACTCGCTATTTAAATGGGTTATTTTGTTACCATAACACAAAAATTAGGATTTAATTTAATTGGGACATGACTAGCCAATATTTTGAGATACGAAGACAGAAACGTTTTTTCACTTTTGTAAATTTAATTGAAATTTGATAACAAAAACCGCAGAAATACGGAAGAACCACTCAATCCAATGAAAAAGATTTTTGATCTACTTACCTCAATATCGTAAAAACTTATGTCTATGCCTGAATTGTTCATTAACAACTAATTTGTTTTGTGATAGGGAGGAAAAGTAGACATTCAATCGCATTGTTTACATGGGTGTTGAAATACTAAATAAGAACATTGAAGCTGTACGAAATAGCCATGATGTATCTGTTTCTATGCAACTTTGAATGCCAAATCTTGATGCTGATGTGATATTACTACAGGAAATTAGACCGTGTCACAACCATTAGATGATCATAATCTAATCTAAGTTTTGTGGATCGCTGTTGTCAAACAAAAGAGCTATGCATAAAACCCGGAGTGTCAGTAAGAATTAAGCGAGAAATACCGAGCTAATATATGAATCATGTCAATTACATGTAATTGACTTGATTTTAATCATGAACTTTTAAATCATTCGATAAAAGATGTTAGGTCAAACTGGAACTTACACTTAGGCAAATATATTTTCCGATTTCAATTAAGTAGATCTATTTGAGGAGTTGCATTAATCTGGATGTCGACGTGACGCTTGCAAGTTTCTGCTGAATCCAGATGAAGCTAATCAAATGAGTGACAATATTAAAGCTAGGATCAGACTAATAAAAACACACTAGGTTTATGTAATGCTCACAGAATTCTCGAACTAATTACATTCTATTTTCTGAAGTAATTGAGGGAATATTGCAGGAATCTTCAATAATGAAAATTGCTGGGCTCCTGCCTGTTTTACTGCTCATAAGGCGATTTATTGGCAGAAACTTATTACATTTGACTTGTCACAGAATTATTTAATAACTTTGAGAGAAAGATTTACTTTTTGGAGGGCATGTCATACCATTCACAATGCTAAAACAGAATGTGGATTGTTTCTTGCAACCCATTCAATTGCACGTCTTCGCTTAATATCTAATTTAGTAGATGAGATTATTGTAGCAATAAATGTGAATTCTCATAAAATTGCTTAGTGTAATATTTTGTAATAGGTATATATATTTTTAGATGTATGGTAATTTGCATTCATGGAGGTTTCAGTTTAATAGAAATGTCAGTAGATTTTTTTATATAATTGGAAAGCTAATGTTGTCATACAGTTATTTATGGCATTCCTCCCATAAAATATTTGAATGTAGTGTAAAATTTAAAATAAATGAAAAAATGAACTGCCCTCATTTATTCCTTTATATTTGAAATTTTAGAAAAAATAATTTAATATTTCGATATTTGGGTAAACAGTTCTTCTATTACAAGATTAACTGCATCCTTTGAGCAACCCCAAAAGAATGAATAACCTGCTCTTCCATATCCATAGTTATGCACCACTTTTAAGGGTTTGTGTTCTACAATTACTTCTTCAATTTCCACTCTTGGCCCATCTTCTCGTAGAGGTCTCAGTCCAACCAAATCCTCTACAAACTCTGCATTTTTAAAACTGGGAACAAGCCTTGTCGCATTTTCTAGTATCCTATTTTTAAGATTTTCATCTATTTCTTTGCTAATGTTATCCATTTGGAAGGAACCACCAAGTTTTACAATTCCATTGGGATCAGGAAAAGCATAAATATCACTACCAATGTGGTACCAATAATGAAAAAATGGTGCTTTTATTTGGACTACCTGACCACGAACAGCATGAATGGTGTTGTCATGAAACAACTGCTTGGCGCCAAATCCGGAGCAATTAATCAAACAATCAAATCCCTTAATTTCTGCAAGATGCTTAATATCTTTTTTGATAAACTTTCCTCCCATTTCTTTGACTTCTTTATAAATATGAGGCAAAAATACCATGGGATTACAAAACAAAGCGTTGATAAGTAAAGCTTTCTTGAACTCCTTTACATCTAACTTAGGAAAAATCTTTTTTATTTCCTCTTTAGATAACTCTTTTACGATATCGTATTCCAATATTTGATCAAAGTCGTCGATCTCATTAAAAGAAACTCTGTATCCCAAAGCAGTATACACTCCCCATGTTGGTGCTTCGCCACTTTTCAAAAGATCTTCAAGAAATGCTTTTGTATTCATAACCCATGTTCTCAATTTTTCATTTCGAATAGGAGCGTCTGCAAGAAACCCTGCAGCAACCCAGCTAGTAGAATGTTCGCAAAATTCTTTACTAACTAGCGTTAATTCGACTTTTGGGCATTTCTTCAAAAGAATGTATGCTGTTGTAATACCTGCCACCCCTGCTCCAATTATGCAAACACGTTTACTAACCATTTCTATGGATTCTTTTTAAACTAGGTGTACTTTGATATGGTTATCGCATTTTGGATTGCTTCCAAATTAATGCACACTTGCTGTTAATAAGCACTTAAAGATTCATTCATACAAGCGTGAGTATGTGCAGAGTTGACTTATCAATACTTATTTCACAAAATATTTGAAATCTTGTTTATCTTAACTTTTAAATTACATCCAAATAACTTAAAGAATGGCAAGTATTTCAATTACATCAAGAACATTCGATAGCTTTATCTTTTTTATTGTGATTGAACTCGAAAGCATTTTATTAAAAAAGAATATATATAAAAGACATATGTATTATATACATATATAAGCATATAATAGTATTTCAACACGCATGTAAACAATGCAATTGAATGTCTACTTTTCCCCCTATCACAAAACAAATTAGTTGTTAATGAACAATTCAGGCATAGACATAAGTTTTTACGATATTGAGGTAAGTAGATCAAAAATCTTTTTCATTGGATTGAGTGGTTCTTCCGTATTTCTGCGGTTTTTGTTATCAAATTTCAATTAAATTTACAAAAGTGAAAAAACGTTTCTGTCTTCGTATCTCAAAATATTGGCTAGTCATGTCCCAATTAAATTAAATCCTAATTTTTGTGTTATGGTAACAAAATAACCCATTTAAATAGCGAGTCTCATGAAATTTTGTATTCGTGTTTTTATTGTTACTTATTGTAACATGCTTTTGACTGTGGTTATGATCTTCTCTATTAGCATATAACTTTTTGAAGATGACATTATCTTCAAGTATTTTTTCCACAAACAACAAAAACGCTTCAGTCTTCCATATTTTTATAACAAGTTTGCATAATGCTCTCCCTCTTTGTTAATGCAGCGGTAACCAGTGGACTCTAATGGAAATACAATGATTGCTAAGCGAAAGAGCTTCATCAATTTCATTACTGGATTCTAATATGATTTTAAGGTTTCAGGTGGAAAGTTGGAATCCTGACATAGGTTCAGTCTTGATTTTTGAGATAAACAACATAGAATTGACAAGTTTTTTGTGAGACATGCTTTACTTAATCATGTATCTGAAAAACAATATGTCAAAAATTTTTTAGATTAAAAAATTATTGTATTTACTTTTGCTTAACAAAATTTTAATATATTCATGAAATTAAGATAACACAGGCATAGTACATTTTTTCTCATTTGTAAATAGATATCTAGGATTGTGGTATCCTTAATTGCAGAGGTTGTTTCAAAAGTGGTAAAATATCACATTGCTAACCTGTACCAAAATACGAATGATTTAGAATTGTATTGGCATACAAGCTTAGGAAGTTTTGTCCCCTCAGTGTTGAGTTGCTTCCGGAGGCTCAGATTTATACCTTGTTAATCGATTTTAATGTGTTACTGTTAATAGTTATAAATCTAACCCTCTGCGAACAACTAGCGAAATTCCACAGGGGCCTGTCCTAGAATCGTTGTTACTTATTAGTATAATTATTGATCTTCCAGACTTAATCCTGAATGTTTAGTTTTCTGTACTTTTAAATTAGAGTAAAGAAAATAGAATGAAATTCAATAATGCAAAAACTAAATTTATCAGCATACCATCAATTGATATAGTTGTAGATTTTCAGTCACAAACTTCTAATTCAGTAAACGATCTCGGTATTATCATTTCCAATAGCTTAACACTAGAAGTACCATTACTCCTTGAGATTCATTCTACATGTAGCATTTCAATTAAAATTTATGTAAAAGATTGGAAAAAACTTTACTTATGGAAATTTAAGTAGATAATCGATATTTCTAGAGGTGTATATGCCTGCTGTTGTGTTTAATGAATGCATACGCAAGTAAACAAAATTTTAATTTGCGTCAATTTTGGCACATGTGATAATTCTAATGTTAAGTTGGTTAAAGCATATCTAATATAGATTATAGTACTGCAACCTATGCTTTTAGATATGAAAAGAAATCTTCCCTATAATGTTTACTATATAAATATATTGCAATTATACAAATCTTTAATTTTATCACAAATCTGTTATGGATCAATCATATTTTATTTTAATAAGCCTGATATAGGAAATCTAGAAAAATTTCAAGAAAAAGAAAAAATGCTCACGGTGGATATGGAAGACTGCAAATTTTAAGATAGACATCATAAAATGTCCTTATTACCATTGTTTTTACTTACTATAGTCTAATTTGATATTTTCCAAAAAACTTTTCAATGGCTTGATTTTCTGAAGTTTGATTATATCTCTCTATATTTTTCAAATACACCGAGAAAATAGACAGAGAAAAATCCAACAACGTCATTTTCAAAAGACTTACTGTCCTTGCCAACTACTTGCATTGAAATATAAAAAAATTATTAATTCGATTCATGTGCTGCAATAAAGTATCAACTAAAGGTCATTTTCTTGAATACATTAAAAAAATGCGCTGTAGATAAACTATGTACTCATTTTATAATTTGCTGCAGAAGTAACAATTCATATAAATAGAATTAATTATTATTTTTGCATGTTTGCAATATTTTTATTTCATTGGGGCTATCAATATTATTTCATTTATTTTTCCTTTGTAATAATTGACAATATTGTCTTCATAGTACTGCCACTAATACTGGAGAAATACAATAATTGATTCCATCTAAAATTTCCTTCTAAATGTCCTACCAGTTTTAAATTGTCGAATGGGTCTGGAGATTTGAAAAGCGATGTGAGCATAACAGAAGATTTTTCACGTTAACTTCATAATAATATAACTTGCGGAATTTATCAAAGAACGTATTCATTCATATAATCCTGAAAACAATAGTTATCTTTTATTATCAAAGTAAAATGGTTTTCTATTAATACAATAGAAGCACTATATATCCAGGGCACGATAACGAATGCATAAAATGAAATCTTCCCAAAGGACTTCTTGTAGTAGATAGAGAAATTTCACTGCGATTAATCTTTCACCTGAAATCATACTGATTATTACAGCAGAGTTTGTAAAGGCCTAAACACATTCACAAGAAAATTTCCTTATAGTAATGTACTTAAGATAATAAGTAAATTTAAGCTCCTGTACTGCTGAATATGTTTAAAGAAATATATTTAATGATGCAAAATGTTCATAACCATATTAA
>CABFPE010000719.1:268597-279272 GCA_900660155.1 Hofstenia miamia | reverse complement strand
CATATGTATTATATACATATATAAGCATATAATAGTATTTCAACACGCATGTAAACAATGCAATTGAATGTCTACTTTTCCCCCTATCACAAAACAAATTAGTTGTTAATGAACAATTCAGGCATAGACATAAGTTTTTACGATATTGAGGTAAGTAGATCAAAAATCTTTTTCATTGGATTGAGTGGTTCTTCCGTATTTCTGCGGTTTTTGTTATCAAATTTCAATTAAATTTACAAAAGTGAAAAAACGTTTCTGTCTTCGTATCTCAAAATATTGGCTAGTCATGTCCCAATTAAATTAAATCCTAATTTTTGTGTTATGGTAACAAAATAACCCATTTAAATAGCGAGTCTCATGAAATTTTGTATTCGTGTTTTTATTGTTACTTATTGTAACATGCTTTTGACTGTGGTTATGATCTTCTCTATTAGCATATAACTTTTTGAAGATGACATTATCTTCAAGTATTTTTTCCACAAACAACAAAAACGCTTCAGTCTTCCATATTTTTATAACAAGTTTGCATAATGCTCTCCCTCTTTGTTAATGCAGCGGTAACCAGTGGACTCTAATGGAAATACAATGATTGCTAAGCGAAAGAGCTTCATCAATTTCATTACTGGATTCTAATATGATTTTAAGGTTTCAGGTGGAAAGTTGGAATCCTGACATAGGTTCAGTCTTGATTTTTGAGATAAACAACATAGAATTGACAAGTTTTTTGTGAGACATGCTTTACTTAATCATGTATCTGAAAAACAATATGTCAAAAATTTTTTAGATTAAAAAATTATTGTATTTACTTTTGCTTAACAAAATTTTAATATATTCATGAAATTAAGATAACACAGGCATAGTACATTTTTTCTCATTTGTAAATAGATATCTAGGATTGTGGTATCCTTAATTGCAGAGGTTTTTTCAAAAGTGGTAAAATATCACATTGCAAAGCTGTACCAAAATACGAATAAGTTAGAATTGTATTGGCATACAAGCTTAGGAAGTTTTGTCCCCTCAGTGTTGAGTTGCTTCCGGAGGCTCATATTTTTACCTTGTTAATCGATTTTAATGTGTTACTGTCAATAGTTATAAATCTAACCCTCTGCGAACAACTAGCGAAATTCCACAGGGGCCTGTCCTAGAATCGTTTTTACTTATTAGTATAATTATTGATCTTCCAGACTTAATCCTGAATGTTTAGTTTTCTGTACTTTTAAATTGAGGAAAATAAAATTATCTCTAGTAGTGAAATATACAGCAGAAAAGACTATTTCCCTTTTAAATTAGAGTAAAGAAAATAGAATGAAATTCAATAATGCAAAAACTAAATTTATCAGCATACCATCAATTGATATAGTTGTAGATTTTCAGTCACAAACTTCTAATTCAGTAAACGATCTCGGTATTATCATTTCCAATAGCTTAACACTAGAAGTACCATTACTCCTTGAGATTCATTCTACATGTAGCATTTCAATTAAAATTTATGTAAAAGATTGGAAAAAAATTTACTTATGGAAATTTAAGTAGATAATCGATATTTCTAGAGGTGTATATGCCTGCTGTTGTGTTTAATGAATGCATACGCAAGTAAACAAAATTTTAATTTGCGTCAATTTTGGCACATGTGATAATTCCAATGTTAAGTTGGTCAAAGCATATCTAATATAGATTATAGTACTGCAACCTATGCTTTTAGATATGAAAAGAAATCTTCCCTATAATGTTTACTATATAAATATATTGCAATTATACAAATCTTTAATTTTATCACAAATCTGTTATGGATCAATCATATTTTATTTTAATAAGCCTGATATAGGAAATCTAGAAAAATTTCAAGAAAAAGAAAAAATGCTCACGGTGGATATGGAAGACTGCAAATTTTAAGATAGACATCATAAAATGTCCTTATTACCATTGTTTTTACTTACTATAGTCTAATTTGATATTTTCCAAAAAACTTTTCAATGGCTTGATTTTCTGAAGTTTGATTATATCTCTCTATATTTTTCAAATACACCGAGAAAATAGACAGAGAAAAATCCAACAACGTCATTTTCAAAAGACTTACTGTCCTTGCCAACTACTTGCATTGAAATATAAAAAAATTATTAATTCGATTCATGTGCTGAAATAAAGTATCAACTAAAGGTCATTTTCTTGAATACATTAAAAAAATGCGCTGTAGATAAACTATGTACTCATTTTATAATTTGCTGCAGAAGTAACAATTCATATAAATTGTATTAATTATTATTTTTGCATGTTTGCAATATTTTTATCTCATTGGTCTATCAATATTATTTCATTTATTTTCCTAGCAGGATCCTTAAAAAATTTCGTAAATAACTCAAGTAAAATTTAAATGATCAAATAAATCTATATCTCAAAATCACTTTTGGAATTTACATGGTATAGCATTCAATGCCACAAAATATATTTAAAAATGAGTGTTTTGCTCAACGTGCTGCTGAGATGGAAATTCAGTATTACTAAAGGACTAAATTAATATTCTCAATATATAATTTATTATCAAAGTTTCGCCAAATTATTTTGAATTAGTGCACACAAAATATATTTAAAGGGCATCGTCTAAAAAGTTTTAAAAAAATTGAGTACATTGCATTTAGGAAAAAGAAATTATTATTTACATAAATTATATATATATATATATATATATGTGTGTGTGTGTGATGAGCCAAAAGTTATTGACTGATTTGAATTTAGATACATTGATTATGGATGAAATTTTAGTATCATTTGTAAAAACTTTGAAAATTGATTTTCTATCAAAAAATTTACTTTGGCTAACTTGAGAAACTTACATTGTTAAATGAAAAAAACATCCGTCATATGCCTAACATGCTATGCTTCACATATTTCAGCTCTTTTGATTACTTCTGCCATAGGTTCTCTCTGATGCACAGGGCTTGGGTTTTCTTTTCACAAAACTAACAACTTTGTTTATAAGAGAAACCATTTAAGAGGAAATCGGCTTCATCAGAAATGATCAGCTGATAAAAACTTTGGTTCATTTTTGGCATGCTCTTGTAATCAAATGGCATGCTGAGGCATAGACTGAGTTGCAATTTCCATAGACAAAAATTTGAACTTTTCATAACCCTTCAAAAACATCTAGAAATTCCAAATCCCAATAATATATTTTCGGATGGAAGTTGTTGAATTACTTTTAGACGCATCTTCTCCTTCATCTGGATAAACTGCTGTGTCTTCATGGACGTAGCAAATCAATCACAACTTGTTAATCTTCAAATCTTTTAGCCATGTCCATAATTGCATCTGTTCAGTACATCTCTCATCGAAATGCCTTTGATATGCTATTTTGGTATGAATTATTGAGCCATGATTTTCAGTGAAATTTAAAAATGTGTGTATGTCGGAAGGTTGTTATTTTCTTCATAGTTAGTTGTCAGAAATTTAAGAAAAATAAAACATTCAATAATAAAGCGCAATAAAAAATACTAAGAGTCATTTACAGTATGTACACCCTGTACTATATATATATATATATATATATTAGCTGTGGTTCCCTCCATTCAATTTCAAACATGGATAGTTATGCGTAAACTCCTATTTAATATTAGTGCCGCAATGGTAGTTATTAATATTTAAATTTGTAGTTTACCACTGCGTGACTTCTGTCACATATACCTATTTTCTGTTGAATTGTTTAATAACGTTGATATTTAATAGAAATTTTGTTACACATTTGCTAAAACTTTTTGGTTTCACTTTGATTGGTTGCTCATTCATTTATTCTAAGCTAAATATTCATACGATGTCGAGCTAAATTTGTTTTGTTTTGAGGAAGAGCCAGGGGTAGGTCTGTGGGAGGAACATTCCAGCAAGAAATACTGGATCAACGACGAAGGGCACCAATGCCTCCATCTAATTTCACACCCAGAAAAAGTTAACACGACTCCGGAATCAACAATATGCTTACTCAACAACAGGCTTTTACAACGAATATTAAGAAAAGAAAGTCAATGCTACCTGATAATCTTATGAAGACGGATTTAAAGATTTCAAAAACTCCACCCCCATTTACCGTAAAAATCCAATTGAACACAGGCATTCCTAGAGAGGCTTGTTCTTTTTGAAATCTATGTAGGCCAACAAGGAGGCACAAAGGAAAACGGTTTCCTTAAAGAAAAGGCTCTTAACGTATACATGAATCTCGATCCGGAAGTGAAACTGGATTACAACACCTTAATCAGTGCTCTCAACGCTCACTTTAATCATCTTAAAGATGAATATTTCACCATTATGGAACTTCTAAACAATGGGATCATCAAAAAGAGCAAGAGCCCTTATGCCTCACCAACAGTGTTCGTCAAACAAGGCAACAAATACCGCCTATGCATCGATTTTCATATGCTAAACGAAGTAACTAAGAAGGACGCATACCCCCTGGCTCTCAGACGAGATTCTTTATAACACGGCACAATACAAAATTTTTTCCATGATCGATTTGTGTAAAGCCTACTGGCAAGTGAACATGAAAGAATCCGATATAGAAAAAACTGCATTCATAACACCATATGGACTATTCGAGTGGTTGTATATGGCGTTTGGTCTCTGCAATGTTCCTGCTAACTTTCAGCAGTACGTCAGTAAGGTACTCTTAAATGAAAAAATCACACTGGAACACGGCATCGCAGCCTACATTGATGACGTCCTTATATCCTCAACAATTGTAGATGACCACTATATTAAACTCAACAAAATCCTGACACTGCTATACAATGCAGGTTCACAAATAAACTCAAAGAAATGCTCAATCGCAGTAAAGAAAGTTGTATTCCTCGGAAGAATAGTCCAAGCAGGCAACATAAAAATCAAAGACAATGCCAAGGCACTCATAGAGGAAATTCAGCCTCCCAGAAACAAAAAGGATCTCCAATGAATTTTTGGTTTTGGGAATTACTACCATATGTTTGTGCCCAATCTGGCAAAGAAAACTCACAATGTGTCAAATTTCCTAAAAGGGAAACAAGATTTCGAGTGGGACTTGGAAATCACCAGAAGAGCTAAATCAACTTAAGAAATTCATGAAAAATATCCCTCACTTTTAACAGTCCTTGCTCCACAGATACATTTGTATTGGAAACCGACGCTAGTATGGTCGACATCAGAACAACCCTCTGCCAGATACAGGATGGAGAGGAAAAGCCAATACAATACTTCTCACACAAATTACGAATATCTGAACTAAATTATGGAGCTACGAAACTTGAGATGCTCGCGCTGGTGGAGTCACTCAAAACCTTCCGCCACTTCTTAATCGGAGAAAAGACCTTCATTGTCCGCACTGACTACAGTAGTCTATGCTGGCTCAAGAAATACTCTGGCAATCACTCTACAATAACAGCAGAGGAAATAGCTGAGGCACTGTGAAATGACATCATCTTGAAAGACATTATAGATAGCATTGAAACCAACAATAACATCAACAACACTCTGACAGCTAAATACTTCCACAAATATAATTGGATGCTTGCAGATCCTGGAATCCTCTATGCAGCTTCTAAGTCCAAGAATTGCATAGCTCTCCTGGAGTACTACAAGAGGGCATACTGGTGTTCGCTAAATAGAGACAACCATCAACAAACAATTTGTAACCTATTATACAAAATTTTCATTAGTATTTAAACGTTTGGTACCTTGATGACGGCAACTTTGCAGACAATTATCAGAAAGTCATTGCTACGTACAGTTATCTCAAAACGGAAGCGGAAAAAATTGGTCTATCTGTTAACCCTAGCAAGTGTGAAATTGTCTTTTTAGGTTCACCTGTTAATGGGAAAAAGAAAAAAATCATGCAAGAATTCTACGAAGTATGCCCTGGCGTAAGTGAAACCGAAATAAAGGACTTAGTTATCCTTGGGGCACCAATTGGAGATAAGGCTGCTGAGAATTGTTTATCAGAGAAACTTAATACTTTCTCTAATATGGCTAAAAATTTCGAAAAAATTGACACACATTATGCTTTTTTTCTTTTAAAAAATTGTTTACATG
This sequence comes from Hofstenia miamia, assembly GCA_900660155.1. Classification (NCBI taxonomy): domain Eukaryota; kingdom Metazoa; phylum Xenacoelomorpha; order Acoela; family Hofsteniidae; genus Hofstenia; species Hofstenia miamia. The sequence goes on along the minus strand of CABFPE010000719.1, from coordinate 273,227 downwards.
TGCCTAAGATGAACTATTTTTTGAGGACTGCTCCTTGTTTTCTTAAAAAGGAAATTTTAATTAAATTTGATCAATGTCTAATTGAATGTTTGAAAAAGACATGCAACATTGGGTTAAATTCTCTCGCCTCCATGCAAATACAGCTACCCGTACGTCTTAGTGGAATGGGTATCCCCTCCGTTGTAAATATTGCCCCTTCAGCTTATTTAGCGTCTGTGACTGGATCTTTCAAACTAATAAGCAATATATTGCATGGAAAGACATTTCCCGACATTTATTCTAATTCAGCCCTCTGTGCATGGCAAAACCAAGTGTCCTCCACTGTTTTACCCTGTGGCTCACCTTTTCAAAAGGATTGGCTGGAACCGGTACATGAAAAAATTTTCAGTGACATCATTTCCGGATGCAACGAATATAATAAAAAAAGATTAACCGCCTTTAAAGGCAAATTTCAAGGTTCCTGGTTGAATGCACTGCCATCAAAATCTCTGGGTTTAAAATGTACTGACGCTCAATTTAGAATTAGTTTTGCTCTACGTACGGGCTCTAAAATTTGTGAAAAACATATTTGTTCATGTGAAACACCTGTTGATGAATTAGGTACCCATGGTTTATCTTGCAAGAAGAATGCTGGCAGGTTTAGCCAACATAGTCACCTAAATGATTTTTTTAAACGCACAATAGGTACTGCCGGTTACAATTCTGTTTTAGAGCCACCAGGTTTATGTCGATGCGATGGGAAACGACCAGACGGAATGACCTTAATACCCTGGTCTCGCGGACAATCTCTCGTGTGGGACGTCACCGTTGTGGATTCACTGGCGCCTAGTCGCATTTGTCGGGACGTTAATCATATCAAAGAGGCCGAGGAACGCAAAGCTGCAAAGTATACCGAAATATCCAATAGCGGCTACTTGTTCCAACCCCTTGCTTTCGATACTCAAGGAAATTGCGGACCTTCGACGAAAAGTTTTTTGAAAGATCTAGGAGACAAACTTGTAAATATATCTGGCGATAAACGAGCAAAAGAATTTCTGTATCAATCAATAACATCGATAATTATTCAACATAATGCCGCTTGTGTACTAGGGACTTTAGATAAACAAGAACGCATGGACGAAATCTTTACTTTGTTGTAATTTCTAAACAGGTTTATGTCGAAGGTGTTCTCATTGCGACTTTTTCAGGTTGTGCTAATCGTCATTTGATCGCGGATAACATTCAGTGGTTTTCTGATGAGAAAAGAAGTATAGAAGACATATTTGGCTAAAAAGGGGTTGCATATGTCGGTAGTTATTGTAGTAAATGATTGCCAATCACATTCGTTTCTAGCCTGAAGATGCTGTGATTTTAAATCAAGTTTAAGATCGTTTTAATGTTGGCACTGTGGAATTAACTGATGAATTGGAATTTGCCTCATATATTCCTGTAGAAAACAAAGCTTCTTGATATTGGTTTTAACATGCGCTTTTTTGAAACTCATTTGTTCATTATTTGATGTTTGTTATTAAACGTTGATTAATAAATCTTTAATATTGTTAAAATTTGTAACCACACATCTCTGCAAGACAGTTGAGAACGTCATTAATAAATGCCCAACATGCATATGACAGAAGAATTCCAGATTCCTAGAACAATGTGCTGAACTAGAAAAAATCACCTCAGAGAGAATGAATGAAATTGTAAATGTGGATATTGAGTAGTTATCTAAAGATGAAGAAAGTTACTCTTCATTGTAGATAACTTCATGAAATAAAGCAAAATGATTCCAATAAAAAACATTAAAGCTCAAACAGTCACCAAAGCAGTAAGAAATAACTGGATTTGTGTATTTGGCCATATGGAAAATCTGATCACAGACCAAGGAGTGCAGTTCAAAAGCAACTTTTTTCAATGCTTAATTAAACACCTCGAAATCATACACAATCATATGATGGCTCATCACCCCCAAGCCAATGGAGGGGTTGAATGATTAAACAGAACTCTCAACAAACTCATGTGAGCCACCACTACTCACGTAGGAGGCACAGACTGGCCTGAAGTACTACCAATAATCGAGTTTTTCTATAATACCTCAACTCATGCAACCACCAACATGACACCCTACAAAGCAGTCTTTGGCTAAGAGGCACCAACCCCGTCAGAATGCTCTTCAAGGAATACAACACAGTTGTAGACAACAAATACTGCAACAAACTTCTATCTAAATTGCAACAAAAGCATGAATTAATCTGTGCCAACACCTCCAAAAGCGCAGTACACCAGACACAATATTACAACAAATTCATATATGGTGAACCACACAAGGTTGGCAATATATTAATTAAGCTAACTTGTTAACGAAGCAGCTAGTGCGAAGTCAGGTTGCACGAAACTTATGCCAGTCTATTTATTGAAATGAAAACAACAACACACACTACCAAAAGAGTTTAAGTCGAGTTGTGTCTGATCATTAGTAAGCACCGTCATAGGTTAGGGTATGCATAATTAACTTCTTTGAAATGAGTGCTGGAGATACTTCGGAGAACGTGGATTGCTGAATTTGTTACTGACTAGGAGAGAAGCGTCGGGCGGATGCCAAACCATTAGGAGTAATGCGGAGCTACTTCACCTAAATAGTGATTGTTAATGTCTCTGTTAATTAAAGTTATCGGAGAAATATTAATAAGGTGCGAAGCAGTCAAGAACAGTTAGATCCCTGCCCACCGAATTACCATAGAACCAAAGAACTAGATTTGGATAGATGGACATTGGCCCTAGGAGATGCTACAGTAAAGATAAAACGTATAATTCAACTATTTTCTGAAAATCACCAAATACTTACTGCATTTTACAAGTTTTGTCTACAACAATAAACAACCAAATAATTTCATAACGTCATCCTCCCAAAAAATTATTATTTTAAACAAATGTACAGATAAAAAGTATAATTCAACTTTATTTTTAAATCACTAAATACTTACTGCCTTTTACAACTTTTAATTGTCAACAACATTAAACAACCAAATAATTCTATAACAGTGACATATCATTATGTACCATATTATGGTTACCATAATGGTAAGATAGAAAAAAATGTATAGCCGTTACGGATGGCAAGCTTAAAATATGGTCATATTGGAAATCCATAAATTTATTGTTACATGCGTAGAATCGTGGAGTTCTGCTATATTATATACAATAGCAGAACTCCATGGCAAAATTTATATATATATATATATAGGGTCTCAAGAATATTGCTAACTTATTTTAATTGCAGATATTTTATTTGATATCTATAATAATTGAATAAGTGAATACCAATTTCACAAAACTCTAAATTTCAAATATTTAGAAAGGACAGAAATCCAACTTTTCATTTTAATAAGACAAAAGGAGGTGGTGTCATGTTTTTAATACTCAAACCAAACCTTAGGACAGATATAGCAAAAGATTCAACTTATGAAAGTCTTTGGGCTGAAATTCAAAACCCAGACAAAAATTTTAATAGTCAATTATTAAATATCATTATTGTCCAAATAAAACTTATATAAATAACTTTTTCTTACAAATGGAAGATGAATTTTCTACTGCTCTGAGTTATAACNGAATATAATGGTAATGGGAGACTGGAATGTAAATCTTCTAAACAATAACGAAAAAAGTAAGCTTGGCAATTTTCTCAATACTTTCAATATTTCACTAATAAATAAAAAAATTCTTCTAGAATTTCTGGTAATAGTAAAACGCTTATTGACTATTTCATGATATCAGAAAATTCTTCTTAATTATTTTTGTTTTGAATTTCCATACTCAGATCACTGCCTTATAGCTACTTATTCGAATATTCTAAAAGTTTGTAAACCCTCTAAATCTTGGATAAAAATACGAGAAAAATCAACAGAAAATGTCGAAAAACTTCGACAGTATTTAAAAATCGAAAACTGGAATTCGATATATTCATCATTAACACCTAATGAAATGCTATCACTAAATGCCTCAATTTACTTTTCTATTTAGAAACAGAAATTGAAAAAATACTTAAATTCCCAAACACTGGAAAATCATAATGCTTATAAATCTGCACGAAATTTATGTAACATTGCTATAAGAAAAGCAAGTAATAATTATTCCCGTTTTCAGTATCAAAGTCTTTCTTCCCAAAAAAATAAATGGGAATTTGTTAACAATTTGCTAAATAGAAAAAACATGCGAACCGAAGAAATAGAAAGAATATACTATAAAGATAAATCCATTACAAATAAGAAGGAAATCTGCAATGCTTTCAATGAAGTTTTCCTAAATTTAGGAAACTACAACGGTATGAATGTACCTTTTTGCCTTAATAAACCCAAAGGAACTCCAACCTCTTTCTCTTTTCGTTTTGCAACAAAATATGAAATCATAAAGTCGATACAATGTTTAAAAAATAAATCCAGTGGACCCTCTCTAATACCAACGTGGTTCCTAAAACTCTCAGGTGACTTAATAGCTGAACCAATATGCTACATTTTAAATAATTGTATAAAACACTCCTTTTTTCCAGATGAATTGAAATTGGCAAATATAAAACCATTATTTAAAAGAAATGATCCCGAAGATTGCGAAAATTATAGACCCATTTCGATCACTTCTCCAATCAGCAAAATTT
>CABFPE010000719.1:208687-256786 GCA_900660155.1 Hofstenia miamia | reverse complement strand
AAGTTCGACCAAAAAATTATGGTTTGGGGAGCACTTTCCTATCGTGGGTTTTATTTGAAAATTTTAGACGGAAAAGCCACAATCGACAGTCAAAGATATTGCCAAATTATAGCTGAATTTATGCCTTATGATGATGCTTTATATGATGATGGATGGATACTCCAACAGGACGGAGCAACCCCGCACACGTCAGCAAAGACAAAAAATTGGTTTTCTGAGAATAATATCCAGTTTTTGCAATGGCCACCAAGTTCTGCTGATCTTTCTCCAATCGAAAACGTGTGGCAGATATTGAAAAATGACGTTGAGAAGAAAAATCCGAAAAATATATCTGATTTAAAAGAAAAAATCCAAGAAAGTCAACACATTTTGACATCTGAAATGAAGTCCAATTTAATGAAATCAGTTTCAGTTCGTTTGAATGAAGTTATTTCTACAGGAGGAAAACAAATTAGACTTTGATGCTTTTTACTTATAGTCCTTTAATGTATCTTTAAAATCTTACCTTTTTTGAGTTGTTACGTTCAGTAGTTCAAAAGTAATATGCCTTTTTTCTAGTTACATTTTTTTGCAGCCAACTATACAAGAAATCCATAATTCGTTTTCAACTGTGAAGGAACGTCAGCGTCAAATTTGAACTTATATTAACAATTATACTCTCAAAGTTTTTTAAACTTACTACAATTACATTTGCAAAAATATTTTAGTAGTAGTAAGTAGTATGAATTGGGCAGAAGTTCGTGCCACAAATTGACATTTTTATTCATATACGTTTTTGGAGTTACATAATTAATAAGTTAAAAATCCCATGAGATTAGATTTATTGCAATCTATTGTTCAAAATGTAACAATTTTTCTATTCATATTACAAAAACGTAAATTCTTTGTATATAGAATGTCAAAAGTATTTAAAAATTATGTAATATGAATAGAAAAATTGTTACATTTTGAACAATAGATTGCAATAAATCTAATCTCATGGGATTTTTAACTTATTAAATATGTAATTCCAAAAACGTATATGAATAAAAAAATTGACTACATTTAAACAAACAAATGTGTTTGCCAACAAATATTATAACAAAAGAGAATATGTTCCAAAGATACACAGACGGCCAAAGTACAGGGTCAGGCAAATTAATTGAATCACCGTATAGAATTTATATAATGTATGCATATGTTAATTATAAGCCAATCACATTAGACCAATGACATGATTTTATCTCATACTGCATAATATGTTAATTATAAGCCAATCACATTAGACCAATGACATGATTTTATCTCATACNTTCAAATGCGAATAGAAACAAAATTTCCACAAATAACAAATTCAATGAGATTATCAAGATAATTGGAAGTATATGTACCTGCTAGTGTCTTTGCTCAATGAATAATGAAAGAAAGAAAAAATGCTTAAGTGTCTGTTTGACCTATTGTCGCGTTTCTAGTGTTAAGGGCTCGAGCACTTTTTAGTTCAATTAACCTAAGCAACAGCATTGAGAAGTTTTGACTTACCGGGTTGTCATTCAAGTTAATAACAATAGTTTTAATTGAAACTAGCAGTTGAATAGGTTAACGAACTTCAAAACATCGGCGTGATACCAAACTAATTGTCTAATTGCAAGTGATTTACGTGCATGCACGCGTTACTTAATTGTGAATAAACCTATAGTTGTTGTTAGTCATCATGTAAAAACTTGTCATTTATAATGGTTGATGTGCTACCTGAATGTATTAAGATGTTGACCTAGTCTCCATAACCATGACCTATTCAATATGGCATTTCGTAGTTCTTTAACAGTTAAGCCTGACATTTTATTACCAAAGACTACTCTATATAATATTCTGATTGTCACAGGCAAATCCTTCCACAAGATAAACTCAGATCGATAATAGTAACATCTTTTATCTTGTAAACAGCAAGGTAAGATTTATGTACATACACATACAAACTGTGGTTAGCTGCGATTTTTAATAAGCAAGAGAAACTGAATTTAAATTGTAAAGCATACTCAGGATGAAGACAGAAATGTCAATAAGTGGAAAATTAGCGATACATTTTGCAAGCCATGCATTCATTATCAATTTGTAAACAGCAAGGTAAGATTTATGTACATACACATACAAACTGTGGTTAGCTGCGATTTTCAATAAGCAAGAGAAACTGAATTTAAATTGTAAAGCATACTCAGGGTGAAGACAGAAATGTCAATGAGGGGAAGTTAGCGATACATTTTGCAAGCCATGCATTCATTATCAACTTAACAATATGAATTTTGATAAAGGAAGAAAATATAAAATACTACATTATTGAAATCTTTATCATATTCATCTTTAAAGAGCAAAATGTTTTGTATTTATTACCATGCTATGAAACTACTATAAATTAGTGTGACCATAAACATTCGTGTGTGGATTTAATTATGGAAATCGTTTTGCCTAAATTTTCAAACAATTTTCACTGTTTCTATTCGCATATCTTAAAATTTTCGGATGCTGATACATTTATTGGTCAATTTGCTCCCATACCATAATGAATGTTTTTTTAATTTTCTACGAAAATTTCGAATTTATAAAAATTTTCCTAAATCTACCCACATCTTAGCTTGGTATAATCAAACAATCTAACGATCATGCAATCAGTAATTACCCCCAACTATTTGGCTTTATGTAGACAGGCACCCATAGCCAGATTGATGCGCATCGTGTGCAATGCAGGACTGTAGATGGATCACGCTCGCCCGAGGTCACTTTTCTTGTTAAATTTATTGATTGGGTTGGGTTAAATAATAATAGACATAAAGCCTTATATAAATGAGTGGATCAATAATTTTTCAAAGTAATGTGAGTCATGATTGGGTTATTGGAAGACATCATTTATGCACACTTGCAGAAAAGTTATAAGACCTCTGCTTTTGTAGTAAAATTCCTCTCTTTTTATTATTTAATATATTTATTAAGTGCTTCTTATTTATTAAATTTGGTTACGAACAATTGTCATGAATCAAAGGATGTAGAAGTATTGAAAGTGTAGTTGGGCCATATATGGGTTATATTTTGACACAACTTTGGGTTGGGTCACAAAACACCTTGGGTTTTATTGGGTCGAAATATCTTGACTCATTTACAACTTTGTACAATGTCAAAGTTCGGAAAATTGCACGATATCGTGATTGGGCCAAATTTTAAGGCCAAAATTAAGAGTAGACATCCTTTAGTTTGTGAGTTACGGGAATTTAAATTTTTTGAAGAAATTTAAAGTCTTTAAACAACTACCGAGTAGTTTAAGGTTATAACTACAACAATGGAACGTCGAAACTTTCCAAATAAGTTAAAATAATCAAAAATACAGGGTCAGGCAAATTAATTGAATCACCGTATAGAATTTATATAATGTATGCATATGTTAATTATAAGCCAATCACATTAGACCAATGACATGATTTTATCTCATACTGCATAATATGTTAATTATAAGCCAATCACATTAGACCAATGACATGATTTTATCTCATACGTTTGCTTATTCGTCTGTTTTTCTCTATAGTAATCTGTTATGGATACTCCACTAAACATCAGACGGCTTGTTATTCTAAACCACAGAAATGGTCATAGCCAGCGCCAAATTGCTTCCATGTTGTCCATATCGCAACCAACAGTTAACCGCATCATTCGCCAGCATAATATGATACAATCTTTATCCCCACAACGGACTGGCAGGTGTGGTCGTCGAAGATCTCTCACACAACACACTGAACGACTCATCCGAAGAATTGTGGTGGCAAATCCAACTCTATCAGCCAGGCAGGTACAGCATTCTGCGGGTGGAGAAGCTGCTAATGTGGACGTCAGTACCATTAGAAGGTCCCTGAGGCGTTCAGGGCTAGTAGCCTATCGACCAGTGCCTTCGCCTAATCTAACAGCACCAAGGATGCATCGGCGGTTACAGTGGGCACGGGAGCACATTAACTGGACAGCAGCACAGTGGCGAAGGATAGTCTTCAGTGATGAAACTACCATTGAAATAGGAACTGCGCGACCCCTGTTTGTTCGCAGAGGACGTGGTGAAGCGATCAGACCACAACACACAGTTCAGCGGCGCTCCTTTGTAACCAAGATCATGTTTTGGGGGTGCATTACAGCCGACGGCCCTGGTCCACTTGTTCCTCTCGAAGGCACAATGACTGCTGCGAAGTACCTGGAGGTTTTACAGAATAATCTGCTCCCACTATTTGCTCAGCAGATTCCTGTCTACACCCATTTCCAACAGGATAATGCTCCCTCGCACAAGGCTCATGCTGTTCTGGCTTTCTTTGAAAGAAACAACATTGCTCTGCTCTGCTGGCCTCCATACTCCCCTGATGCCAACTGTAGCGAGAATGTGTGGGATATGCTGAAGAGAAAAGTGCAACAGAGGCCACATAATACACGAGAACAAGTAATTGCCGCAGCTCAGGATGTTTGGCGCACAGATTTGCAGCTCCACAGGATGATTGATGAAGTCATTAACTCAATGCCTCGACGAGTTGCAGCTCTGCGGGCTGCCCGTGGTGGTTATACTGGCTACTAAAGTGATTTACTAACATCATACCTTATCACATTTGTATTCGTGTACTGATAAAGCCAAAATATATGTGTTTTTGATGTTTTGTTCACTGTTAAATGCAAGAAACCTAGATTCTATACGGTGATTCAATTAATTTGCCTGACCCTGTACACAATTACATCACAGATATCCCCGCTAAGGTCAAAATGTCAATTTGTGGCACGAACTTCTGCCCAATTCATACTACTGTAGTAAATGTTGACAATTTCTTTTTATTTGAGCCATGCAAACAAAATTTATTGGTCACATTTAATGTAACCTAAAACCGGTTACTTTGAAATGAGATCAAAAATTAACAGAGAGTTGTTTGGTATCTATAATTTAGAGAATTGATTAAAATTATTAAATACTCTATTAAATATATAAGGCCTTCAAATGAATATAATTGAATTGATTAAATTTCTAATTTATGCAAACGCTGTAAAAGAAACCATAAAGTTGACAGCAACATCTCTCAACTCCCTAATGAAGGACATTGATCCTGATAAACAAGATAGAGAGGAAATGGGATTTGATAAAAGACGAACGGCAGCGTTATTAAAAATAAAAAAATAAGGGCAGCAGCAGCTTTTAAGAATTTAAAAGAAGATTAGTAGAACAAAGTTTTGACAGAATGCTTATTTTCACGTAAGAATTTTTAATAATCTTAGTAGCATACATAACTCATATATTTAAACGAAGAAGCACAAAATGGACATATAGGGATAGTTCTCTAGAGAGTTTGATACTGGAAAGGCATTAAAAACTTTTGTAAGAGTGAAGGTGAAACGACCATTCTACTTTCAATGCAAGCAGTCAATATTAGTTCAATCGTATTCATAGCGTAACTTATTGCTACCAATATCCAGTTTATGGGGGCTGTCGTTCTGAAAACTACAAATAAACTTCTGAAAGCAGATTCCAAATAGGATTTTAATTATACTGTCAGCAACCTTCTAGAAAATCACATTGTAGGTACAGTCGCTCAACAGCAACTGTCATGCATACATGTATGTGAAGCAAAATACGCGCGAGTGTAATAAGTCTTCGTTTGGAGAGAGGGTGACTAGTTTTCGAAGGAAGTTAGCTACAAACTAAATTGCAGTTTAGGGGGATTTCTCAAAGCATAACTTTTTTGCGAGAAATGGGCCTAATGGATGAATTTTTGCATGGAATTTAATTCATAAACAACAATAAGGTGATTTACACAGTTGTGAAAATGCAAGATTCAGGTGCTGCATGTAACTAATCTAGATGCTAGGAAAATGTGTAACTTGCCGGACACTTAGAGTACATGGAATTCCAGCAACACCAATGACAAATTAGAAATTTTGCCAATAATTGATTTAATCTCTTAAATTGTTTCAGTTTTGTTAGGACTGATTTGTAAGCAAATCCAAATAAATATGTCACAATGATAAAGCTGTGCGGTTTTTTAATGAGAAGTATACGGCGCCAGTGGGATCTGAAAGCTCCATAATATTAATTGTCGTCCAAAAGATCAGGTGCGTTACAAAATTTGCTGAAAATAGTAATCTATTAACACCCTGTTACACAAATCCAAATCTAAAAGGCATAATTAGATTGACCAATGATTGCAACAGCAAAATTCAATGGATAGCAAACTCTAAGAAAATGAATAATCTAAATCATATCCAATATATTCTTGCATTGCAGATCCCTCTGCTCAGATGCTTTTAATCAGACCCCAATTGGTATAATTCTAGACATTGTGCGAATTCTGGGCTTTACTTTTGAACCAAACATGTCCTTTGATTTGTACGGAAAAGAACTTACTACTAGTTTAAATAAATATGTGTATATATTACGAGCTCTTAGAAGAAATAACTGGAATTCAATGGACATGATTTTGACTTTTTGCGCTTCTTTTGAAAACCTTTATTTTTGGCATTTTTATTATTTTATCTAAAATTTCATGGAAATGGCAATATTCTCCTGTAAACTATTTAAATATGTGATAAATTTTAATCACTGAAAGGCAATGGTTATAATTGAAAAAAATTTCAGTAGACATATGATTTACTACAATTCAATAGGGTTAATATTCTTAACAAGCACGTGATGTTTCTACAAAATATTTAACAGCGATGAGAAAACACTCCATTACTACACTACAGGCGCTATCTGGTGGCAAGGAGGAAGTTCAAACGTGAACTTTTTAATGGTTTGATTGGCATCTGGGGTGTGACACATGAGCACGTGACACAGCAACGCTAAAAATTCCAAGCGGTCGTACCACATTTACGAGTACGTTAAACTAAAACCTGATGATGCGCAAAATTATACCTGCTGTTAGTTCATCAAAGTAATGAATTTTTTTATCTTCGCGAGAGAGGTTATGATATATAAAAGAGTGGTAAACCATGGCCTACTAAAAACACTGCCTGGAACCTTCTAGCAATGTGATTTTAAAAGAAGCCAACTATTTATTTATCGATTTCACGCATAAACACGCGTAAAAAGCGCCTCAAGGGGAGAGAGTTGATATTAAATATTCCCGCATGTTTCTTCTTGTAAAAATTCTGCACATTGTAAACATTTCATTAATGTGATGCATTTCTTGTTGACGAAGAACTTAGAAATCATTTGATAATGCTATAAACCTAAAAAAAATTATCAAACAAAGCACCTCAAAATCCACCTTAGCTGCAAAAAAATGGAAATATCAATTATAAAGTACTTGTGGAAATTCTGTTAAGGTGATATCAATACGTCAACATTTATTCAATGATTAAATGTTAAAATTCAAATCCTGATGTTTCTTGTATTTTGAAGCGTAATGTATTTAGATAATCAATAAGTCAAATATAATAGAAATGGAATGAATGCAAGGGAGAAGTTTATACCATCATCTATATCTTCATAGTTAACATGGTTGTCGATAAAAAGATGCTTCATCGTTTGTTATTAGAAAAATTTTCAATTTTAGCTATTTATGAAAATATTTTTTCTCTTTCTATACTGTTTCTATTCTGCTTAAAAATAGAAAAATTAAAGTTGTTGCATCTGATGGTGATAGCCTTCAAGTTAATACTTATACAATTATTTGGTTGTGTTATGTCCAAAGATCTTTATTAATACTGAAATACAAACTGTTTCAGTACAAATACTAATTTTACTTAGTAAAAAGACATCGGTTCATAAAGACATTTTTAAACATGCTGGTTTTATATGCGTCTAGATGAAGTTCGTGATTCTTTGAGGGAAGAATTGAATAGAGTATACTTCTGTCTAATGAAGAAAATAAAATATTGTCTCTTTCATCGATGATCCCCTGCAATTGGTAACTTCTTTCAATAAAACCCCATTAGTGTGCTCGCTTCAATAATCTGTTGAGCTGTTTACAGTCCTGTTTGACGTGCTTCCAAAGACAGCAGAGCAATATCGTTACGCCTCAGTATCCATGCATTGAAAAGTGCTAGAATTCCATTCTTACTGACTTTGTGGAATTATAACTGCCAAAGAAGTTACATTTTCTGCGAGTATTCCCTCCACACATTCTCAAGGAGAAATTTTGGCTTGAGGTCACTTGAAGATAATAACCCAATATCTTCGAGTAGGGAACTTGCTCAATTGATGATTATCCAAGATTGAATTCGGACATTCATTACATTCATTTAGTGCATCATCAATCCATTTAATTTACATATACTTTTATACATTAGAATTGACATCGACTAAAAACATTTCTTTTGGCTTACTTTAAGTTGAAGATAAGAGTTCTTAGCATACATATAGAAAAAATTGCAAGCTGCTTTGGGTTCACTTTCCAAACCTTTCAATGCTGAACCTTCTAATAAGTCATGTAAATGACGTCAACTTTTTCATTTTTGCTTGCATCGAAAGAATATATTAACGTCAAATCAGTAATTGATACATTTGATGAATTATTTCCCACATATGTCAAGAAATCCCATTCTTCATTCAATGCATTTATGCTTGGTTAATGTAAGATCAAGACATAATCCAGTTAACATTGGAAACGAAATTCTATTAAGTTATGGAATAAATGGCTACTTGTGATGTTTTCCTCGTGGGTCCGTTTGAAGAAGGAGAGTAGTTTAATGGGACATACTAAGCAAGTGCTTGCTGCTGCGACACAGACTTCCTCAACATTACGAATTAATCAAAATGCCTTCTTGCTATGCAGAACACTTATTACATTTTCATTCTAGATTTTATCAGGACGTACAAGGTCTTCGTTTCATTAGCTATGCACAGTTTTCTAATGGCAGTTATTTTTCTAAGCTCATTGATGTGCAAATTCAAACGATCCTGTAATCAAAGGCCATTATTACGAACGCACCATTCAAAGCATGCATTGTTTTTATGAAAACATATCCTTCTGAATATAAATTCTATGGATATTGAGTCACTTGAAGCTGCAGCCACTGATCTTAAGATGCGCTGATGTGATCGATGATCCCACTTATTATCAGTTGATTAATGAATTAACATTAAAATTGATTATTCCTTCAAGAAATTCAGTTGACATTATTTTAATATATTTCTTTTTTTCGGCGTGCTTACCATGTAAAATAAATGTAAATAATCTCCAAATTCATGTTTCAGATATTCTACTAAATATCCAGCGTTAATACACCCTTTTGTAAATATCATTAAACAGCATTATATATAACTAATGCTTTTTGTAAAGCCCTTCTTAATAATGTGAAAAGAAAGACAAATAGTGCTGTTGCTTAAAAAGGTTAAAAAGTTAGAACTATCAACTTTAATATTTACAATCTATACAATAAAAAGGTTAAATATATTGGTAGATACATTGCAACATTAAAATTTTATAAAATTCCTATAAACTATATTGACCAAGATTCATATTTGATTCATGCAGGTTGGCATTCATTTTAAAGGTCTTGGGGTAGGGTTCTAGGCCGTGTATTAAGTAGGTCATGGGTAAGCTCAAATCATTTTTTAGCAAGTCACAAAAAAAGTGTGCAACTTTTTGGAAATGATATTTTGCATAATTATAATTCTGCCACATTTTCTAATTAACAAACTATATTTGAGTACGATTAACATATCACATTTTATGACTGAATAACAAAATAAAAAATTTCAAATTCTGATTCCTACTCTTGAGAAACCGAACATTACTGAATCTTGAGCTCGTTCAGGAAACATCTTTTGTAGAGCTGGAATTTTGGTCTTCTAGAAGCTTTTGATGTGACTGTTATTACTAGTGCGACTCAAAAGTCAATATGGAATATGGTCAAAATAATATCAAAATTGGCAATTTCTGAACTATAGTCATATGTATACAATCAGTTCTTAGAAATTGGTTGCTGTTTTTCTCACCGATTGCATATTTCTAAGAAATACGCACAATGATAAACTAGTGGCGGCTCGTAGATGGCGTAACATTGTATTATAGATGTTCTGAATGATTAAATAGACTTCTTAGTAGATGATGATTCCGAAATCAATAGTTACAAGTATTTTAACGTTCTGGAAGTTATATTGCAGCTCCAGAGTCTGTATTTGCGATAGTATATGTAAGGCGAGATGGCCCGCCAAATCAATTGTTTCCCAGCACATTGATGATTGAGATAGCAAGGAACCATTTTCTTTTGCTATTCTCTGACGCTACTGCATATATAGTAGCTGCTGGTAAATGTCCTAAGAACTTTTACTTGAAACTTTTTCATGTAACATATGTGGTACATTTACTCCATAATTGTGTTGAGAAAATCAAGAATGTTGATAAGCTGGTGGTCACTATTAAGGCTGCGAAGGTGAAGAACACCTCGCGCAGAAATTTGTTTCATGAAATTGGCAGTCCTCATATTCCAATGATTACAAGATGGGATACATTGGTGAGAGCTGTCATCGGATACTATGACCATTATTTACCAGAAATCCGACGTATACTACTGTTGTTGCCAGATGATGGGGAATTAATGGATGATGTCAAAAAACAGCAGTCAGAACATTAGATTTCGAAGTGGAATTGACGGATATTATCCAGTGATACAGTAGTCTTTTGAAATTAATTGTCAACGTAGAATCTCGCAAACATTCTATGGTTCAAGCATACAACGACTTGCAGTGCCTTGACTTTAAAGAAGATCGGTGTGCACTTCGGTTTATATCCAACGAAGATTCGAACAAAACGATTTGCAGAATAGTCAATTGCACTATGCCAGATATCAGTCTAGCTATATTCGCAAAATTACAATCGTGCACCGGTTCAGTTGAAAGAAGCTTCTCTCTTTTGAAGAAAATGTTGTGCAAAGACAGCAACTTTCTGCCTGAAAACTTGGAGAAAAGTTTTATATTATTTTAACCACTGTAGTGATAAATAGTGATAAATAAAATGGATTCTTCCCCTTAATTCCCAGTTTTTAGCCTAAAATTGAACAATTGTTACGTCAAAATATCGACATTTTTAGGTCAAAATTGGGTCCCCTTAGTTATTACTTCACTTCAGCTTCCAAATGTTTCTATTATTGGTCATGCTATTGAAGATTCGAACAATTGGATGTTCTCTAAATATGAAAACTCTTATTTGGATGCCAGGAATCAATTTTATACCTCTGCTAGTGGAAGCTCCAGGAGGTTGGCACTGGTCAACAATTTCAATTAAAATTTCTTGCAAGTTGGCTTCCACAATCTTCGTCAGTAGCATGTCCTCCGACAGAAGTATTTAAAAATTTTTTTCTACAAAAGTTTAAGATCCTTCAGCAGCGTAGCAATGCAAAACTTCTACGGTCCAGGTACATTGCATAATTGCATTGTCATCTTTATTAATAACGTATGCATGTCATATTCTATGTTGTATTCCTAATAATTATTTGTACAATAAATTATGTATAATGTATGGAAATTTCAAAATTATACTTTATATTTGTTATTTACTTTCTGATATATCAAAGACAAAAATCTATCTACAACGAAAACTTGAAGCACAAATATAGCCATTTGAAATAGTGATTACTCTACTAAGTACGAGATTTTTATTCTTACACGATTGTTGTAGTATAAATTAGTCAAAATCAATACTCACGCATTATTATAAAACATTCTCTATTTTAGGTTTAGATATATGAAATATGCGTCCCATTACTTTTGTGCAGTAATGAAGTAAATAATACTTTCAAGAAGCTGCAAATCAAGAGTAAGTGTATATTACAATGTGTATATCTTTTATACATTTCAAAAGTGTTCAATATGCGAACATAGGTAGAAAACCGGAACAAACATTGCAAACAGAAGAGAACATCGTATGTAGATGCATATAAATTTCAAAAATTTTTCCATAGGCTACCTATTTCTACTATTGTTTAATATCAAACATTGTATGAAAATTGAATTGCAACTTACTCTATCAGCTAGTGGGAAAATGTTTTCCGTAACCAAAGAAATAACTGTGGGAAGAAAAACTTTAAAAGAACAGGCCGGCTCTTCAACAATGCGCATCAACATCTTAACAAACCTAAAAAAATACGTTTAGCACCATGTTCGACTAAAGAAACATTCGCTTTTATGCTTTTAGTTTAGAAATATAGGGTGTCCAGAATTTTATGGCAAAAATAAAATGTCTATAATTCATAAAATATCAACTTTTATGAACATTTTCGAGTTCCTCCTCCTTTTTGAATAAGGGGGATTTACTTTTCTTATTTTATTGTTTCGGTTGCAAGTGACTATGACTGATTTTTTTTGTTTAAAACACAGATCATATATTACACTGATAGCAATATTGAATGTTTACATTCCAGCATTGATATCTTTTCTGTTCACAAGAAAGAAATCAATGAACATAGCAAATAACAGTGAAGAGAATTATTTGTTGCATTAGCAAAAGCCGTGTGCCTTGAGTCACCAAGTGAACGAACCAATCAATATACGAATCGTGATCACGAGAATTTGTCAATCTTGTCACTACCCATTGCTGCATTTGATGATAGAGACTATTGCAGATAAAGTTGATCTGATCAAATTCTATTTCATGAATGGTGAATGTGTCACAGCTGCAGATGTCGCAGCATTCCGAAGAAAGAAAATGCTCCGAAGTACAACTCAGTTAAAAGAATGATTGAAAACTTCTTGGAAAGAGGAAGTGGTAACATCATGCAAACATCTTCAAAAAGACGAAGCTCGGAAGACATCGAACGAGTGAAAGACATTGTTGTTTCAAATCCAAGAAGTAGCTGTCGATCCATTGCAGCAAGTCTGGAACACTCTGCTTCAAAATCGAAGGTTTATATTTTGAGAAATGATCTGAACTTGAAACCATTCAAGATGCAGCAATACCGTCTGTTGAGTGATCACGTTATGGAAGAACGCCGAATATTCTGCGCAAGGCTCATCGAAGAAGTGACTTCAGACGACGACTTTCACGAGAACGTTTTGTTCACGGATGAATCAATGTTCGACATGGATCCTATTCTGAATAAGGAAAATTGCAGAATTTGGAGTGAAGACAAGCCAATGCCAGCCGTTTTCAAACAGACAGATTTTCCTCAAAAGCAAATGGTATAGTTTGGTTTCACGATAAATTTTGTTATTGGTCCATATTTTTTTGAGACGTCGGTTACTTCTGACTCACATTGTGAAATGCTAAGTGATTACGTGATTCCTCAGCTGAAAGCAAAACGGAAGTTTTCATCAACAGTTTTCCAGTAGGACGGAGCAAGGCCACATAGTGCGCATCAGACTCTCCAGCTTCTTAACTCGAAGTTTCCTGGACGTGTGATTTCGCGAAGTGGTGAATTTGTATGGCCTGCGTATTCACCTGATCTTTCACCGGTCGATTTTGCTTTGTGGGGGTTTCTCAAGGGAAAAATTCAAGGTCGAAAAACTTGCAGGATCTCAAAGATTCCATCACGACTGCTATAAGAGAAATCCCACAAGACGTCTACAGGTCCGCTATCGAGTAAATCATCAAAAGATGCCATTTGTGTGTTCAAAAAGATGGAAATGTGTTTGACATATAGATTTTATTGATCAGCGTGTTAATTTTCTGAACTGTAAATTTCTTATGATAGAAAAAAAATCAGTTGAAGATAAATAGTTTTTCTTATCAAAAGTTCTTTATGCTCTTAAAAACATTGTCTGTGTATTAAACAAAAAAAATTAGTCATAGTCACTTGCAACCAAAACAATGAAATACGAAAAGTAAATCCCCCTCATTCAAGAAGGAGTAGGAGCTCGAAAATGTTCACAAAAAGTGATATTTTATGAATTATAGACATTTTATTTTTGCCATAAAATTCTGGACACCCTATACACCTAAATATTTCTTTTATAACATATAATTACAACACTTTTCTAGTTGAAATAAATTAACGAATTTTGAAATTTTGCCAAAAAAACCAGGTAGAACTTTCATCTTGGAATGTATAATTTGTCATTTTTAAAAAATAAATAATTGCGAACAAATATTTTGAAATTTAAATCGACAATCACCACACACAAATTATTTGATCTCGCTTTGTCTAAAATTTGGAATTTCCGAGAGATTTCTGTACATAGAAATGAACCGCAGATAATTGACTCATATTTCTCAAAAAGTAAGATCGCGCAAGTAATTTATCGGAAGATTTGTCATCAGTGCATGTTTGCAAACAATTAGGGAGTAAGTGGTTGGAGAGCTGAGATAAGGGAGAATGATCGGGTAGGGGGGGGGCAGGCGTTGCACCCACTAATAATCGACTAACCATTTAGCAAAAATTTGACAACCGAGAAGAACTTTGCAGGCTAAAAGTCAGCAGCTCTTTAAAAAATGCCGCTTATGTTATTAAAAGGTATTCAAATGTGTTCCGCATTGAACAGTTTTTCAAGAACCAACTACGGATGCCTAACATTTCGTCGTTAAGTGACGATAAGCTTATAAACGGACACATGACAACTAGAACCAATACACGATACTGAAAATAACTGCACTGGTTACATTTCTAAGTGCAAATAGAATATAACGAGTTGGCATTTATGTGCTGATTTAGACTTAGATAACAATATTGTCAATAATCAGCGAAATTTTGATTTAATAGATGAGAAAATCAAACGTTTTAAACTATATCAATAGAGGTGAATATCAAATCCCAGCAATTTTCTGCATTACTTTTGTCTCACGTTGTCGAGGGAAGCATGCCTTAATTAGTTTAACCGCGAATCACAACGGCGCTCATCCTCAACGTTGCCCAGTTGCTAATCAAATTAATCAACCGCAACTGATTGTGCTTCGAAATATAAGGCGATGCATCAACTGATAAAAGAAGACGACATTATATGATTGGCATACTGAGACCGACTGTAAATGGTCCAAAGAGGTGCCTAAGTTAATAAAAAAGCCAGTCAACCAAAGGTGGATCAGTCAGAGTAAAGTGCCTTTTATTCAAGTAACTCTAGATAATCTCCAAGGAGTCTAAATTTTGTCGTTGTACCAAGATATCTTCGACAGAAGAGTCATCCGAATGTAAAGAGAAATTATTGATACCGTTTGCTGATGCGATAATTTTCCACAAATTTTTTACAATGAATGTTGGGTTTTCATTCTTCAATCCGTTCTTTTCAGAGCTTCCAATTGTAATCAAAACATTGAAAAGGTATAACTATATATTTTTCAATTTAATCAATTACATGTTGTATGTTTGTAGTTGTTGCGTACACCAACTATAATATATATATTTCTTTTATGATATTGATAATGTGATTAGGATAACATTATAAACAATGTGTGGCAATGTTCCCTATATCTTCAAAATTATAAAGATGGAATGAATCATAGCAGTTTTGTGTAGTTCCGAAGGATGAATATGTGAATAAATACACAGAATAATATTTTTAGTTTTACTTTTAATAGTAGGTTGTTTTCATTTTTCATTCAGCGCTTTTCAGTACTATAAGTTAATATATCACATGCAAAAATCAATTAGTTGAAAAGATATTGTATTACATTTCATTCAAATTAACACATTAACATAAGCATTCAAATGAACTAGAAATAATAAAATAAGGAATAAGAAAAATAATGAAAACAATCATATGTTAAATTATAACTTTGTAATCCATACAAATACTTTCCAAAAGTATTGAAGAAAGCAGACATTACCTCTTTTCTAAGAAAGGAGACCCAAAAAACTGTTGAAACTATCGGCTAATATCTATTTCAAAAATATTAGACAAGCGTCTATACAATCAAATGCACGACTATCTTGAAAAGCACAACATTTTATCAAACAAACAATTTGGTTTCAGGTCAGGATTCAGTAATGAGGATGAATTAATTAAGCTAACAGTAAGATATAATCTAAACCAAGATATATGCACAAGTGTCGGGTTCCTAGATCTCAGTAAAGTATTTGATAGTCTAAATTTCACTATACTGGATAAGAAACTAAAATGTTACGGATTTAGCACAAATTCCAGGCAATTAATTAATAGTTTTCTAAATGAGAGACTACATCGTGGTCGAATTAATAATACGTATTCAGATTATATCAACGCTGTGAAGAGTGTACCCCAAGGGACTATTTAGGTCTTATCGTCTTTGCTTTATACATTAACGATGTTACATTCTACATAAACAATGCAGAAGTGATACTATATGCAGATACTGAGTCAACACGAAATTCCTATAATAGCAACACGCTGTTTAGAAAATAACATCAATGCTGTAACTAATTTCTGTGTTCAAAATAAGTTAACAGTAAACAAGGAGAAAACCCAAATTATTTTATTCTCTCCAAAGCTAATTACGACAGTTGATCAGCCTTAAAATTATAAGTGAGCAACAGCACTGACATTGAACAAAGTCTATCAGTTGAATACTTGGGTTTAAACATTGATGCAAACTTGAGGTTCCAAGAATTTGTTAAAAAAATAGCAGCCGAAATACAATCTTTAAAAGTAATTAGAACATTTGGCCAAAGTAAGGTAGTAATGTTTCCATTGGTATTAGCCACTTTGTTTATGGATGCAGAGTATTGGATACCATCACAGAGACTCAAAAGGATGTTCAACTGGTCAATACAAGTAACAGTAAAAAAATTAAAAAATTTAAGCTATTCTCACCATTCAATTACCCTAAATATGCAAAATTAGTCAAAGTTTACAAACATCTCCGTCTGTCATCTAAATCAACACATTTCTCACATAACTACATGAACTATAATAACGTGCAAATGCCTGCATAAATAAAGAAAAATGTAATGTCATGCCTTGGAAAGATTGCTATACAACTACATCAATTAACTATTGGAAGAAACTCCCTGTTAATATTCAGAAATCACCAAGTCTTAAAACATTTCAAAAGCTGGTAAAAATAAAAACCTCTAGCTGATCAATACAAATACGGATATTCTAAGCAATTAAATCGATGGAGAGAAATTTGATTCTTTTTTTGTTATTTGATTATTTTGTTTTGTTATATATATATATATATATTGTGTTCTAAACTTAGAATGTTTGCAACTATACTTACATCAACAATCTTTAGCATGCATTATTTGAACATTGCAAACAATCTACTACAACATGAAATTTTGGAAATATCATTTTTAAAGCATCTTTCCCAGAAATCGAGAAAAACTATGCC
The DNA here is from genome assembly GCA_900660155.1 of Hofstenia miamia. Lineage (NCBI taxonomy): Eukaryota > Metazoa > Xenacoelomorpha > Acoela > Hofsteniidae > Hofstenia > Hofstenia miamia. Next base: position 239,618 of record CABFPE010000719.1, on the reverse strand, counting down.
AGGCGACGATATCACATAAAAGCAATCCGGTTAAAGATTAGCAGCTGTGAAAGGACAGACATATATTCAAAGGCATCCAAAAATCAAATAGCTAAGTTTGAAATTTGGACTACTTGGAATATTACAAACATTTGTGAGTTAACTGATTACTTAGTTATGGAGGCAACCTTAAAACTTGAAATAAATTATGCTCTTACTACTCCAAAAATCCAAACAAAACTGAATTTTGAAGATCCCATATTACCATTAAATAAAGTAAGCAATTTTACTAATACATATTTTCAGTTATTCCACTATTCGTACCAACAGCCGATTTTCAGTGGTGTCAGTTTCCATACAAATCCATTGAAGTGATTCATGCAACAGTAAAAAAGCATGTATATTCAGGTAAGCTTTGTGATGGCAGCAGTGAATCAGGTGCTAGCAGCTCAAAGAGGATTGTCAACCCGGACAATTCAAATCACGGTTGAATGCGATGAATTATCAAGAAACATATTACAACCATAAGCGCATATTTTCATTGATCTTATGTTATTGGCAAATAAGTTCAATCCTGTATCTTCTGAAGAACAAATCTGTAATTACATGAAAACTGCAATGAGTTTACCCAACCTGTCCTTTCAAGTTTTGGAATGACTCAAGCCTCCAAACAAAAATGATGAAGCTAACAGAGACCCCAGAAGCATGCATTTAATGTTCTTAAATTTTAGCATTAATGCACCAATTGCAAGGAAAATAAATTATATAGGAGCGCATTTATAGCAAACAGCGAATGAAGAACTGGAATGCATATACTTTTATATTATGTTTAACGTTTTAATGTTTTAATTCCGAAATTATATTTTTAAAAGGTTTTCAATAGATAACTAATATTTTTTATATTATTTAATGTTTTAAGTAGGTGTTACATTAATGTAATTATAGACTAAGTAATAAAACCGGTACATCAATTTCATTTATAATCTACATTATAAAAACATTTTCACTTGAATTATTACAATGTTCAAATTTTTTTGTATAATGTCACATAGATTTATTAAAATATATTGTTATAAGTATTCTAGTTATTATTTTTCTATATAATGAAAATATGAAAAAATAATTTACTCATTTAATCCACTTGCCAAATAAAATCTGAAATCTGAAAAAAAGAAAGTGAACAGAAAAAATTGTTTGGTTTTGTTATTATAATTAATATATTGATAGATATTTTAAATACTGCCGACTTTCATTGTAACTTAGATAAGACTCAAACAAAGAAAAGGCAAACTTCCACATAAACTTGCAAATACATGTTCAAAATTCATTATGAATAGTAGAGTTTGTACCTTTTGCCTAAATAGTCAAAAAATAGAAAGGAATGCCCAAAGAATTCCATGGAAAATTCAACAAATCAGGATAATGCGTCGACTAAGAAATATGTTATCGATGTTTTCGCATTATTAAGGAAATTGATTTTGGAGGTCTTGTGCAAATACCTCAAGTACCAGGAAAGGAGGCTAGAATTTTTCAAATGGAAATTCCTTTTCTACTGAAAGGTCAACTTTGCAGTTAAACACTACTAAGTGCTTGAGAGCATTAGCATATTTAAATGTTTTTAATAAAATAGAAACTGTAAACAGAAAGTTGAGTGCTAAGAACTAGGAGTAACTTCTTGAATTACTGCTATGTTGTGAATATAAAGACTGTATATCTAAGACTGGAGATAGCAAGCAATTAGCTGAAGCATGGTCAAGTGCACTATATTCATTTATACAGTCAAGTAGAATAGTTAAAAGCATACTTAATACAGCTAGGTAAGCCTACCCAAGTTTAAATAGTTTCCACTTCAAAATTTTCAAAGCAGTTTCAATGGCATCTCAATATTACGACTGCATCCAAAACCAAAATGGCATTTAGGTAATTGCGAGATACTATTATATGCAAGGAAACCTCTCCAGTTAAGAGATGAAGATGATCTATTAATCAATGCAAAGGAATTGTGGAATAAAGGGAAATATCCAGGAGAGTATTTTCAACAGGTAACAAATTTAGACATTGTAAAATCACACTTTTAATTAATTATATTTTGCAAGCAACTTGCAGAAGATTTAGAGTCCTTGATATTAAGGATCTCAGAAAAATATTTGAAATTGTTGATTCATTGGAATGAAAAGGAAAATATTATTCTATATTGCAAAAAAATTACATAGCTGCGAAATTTATATTTTATATCATAAAATAGTTGATAACCATGAAGTTCTTATTATTATAGTCAGAAAATATCCGTTTCATATTAATATACCCAGTTTTTTCAACTCTACACAATTCATACATAAGATTGGACACTTCTCAAAAAGATGAACTTAGCAATGCAAACAAAATATTGTTGTACTGTACTTCCTTTTGTTAACTAATTTTAGCCCTATTAGCATGCAACCAAAACATGACATAGACTTGGAGGTAGACTTTTAGTAATTGCCCCCAAATATTTTGAATTTAAGCGGAATATTTATGCGGAATGTCAACACGAAATTTTCGAGAGTATGTGGCTTGACTCTTACTATGAAGAAAAGTTCTTTGTAAATCACAGCGAAATTTCAAGTTTACAATATTTTGATCGATTCATTCTATGCGGAGATTACAACATCAACTTCTTTGATAAAAGCAAGCATATCTAATTGAGAGTTTGTTAAATGAACAACTTGATTTCATTAAACAGACTTTTCAGGCGTACTGCACACATTAGCAGTACAATTGACCAATTACATAATTACCAAAAACGCTGATCGGTACACAAATAATTGCTTCTCATGTATTTTCAGCGACCTAAATGAAATGCACGTAACAGTAAAAAAAGATCAGAAATAGTTAAACGTTCCACTAAGAACTTCAATATAGACAACTTCCTGTATGATTTTTGCTATATCAATTGGAATGAAATCTACATGTTTGATAATATTGATGAGATATTAGCATTGTACCTCCATCTAATTGAACAAATTGTTGACATGCATGCATCATTAAGAAAATTTGTCTTGCGTCCGCGTACAAATAACGACTCTCACGGCACGATAAAGGATGAAAGATTATAACTGACGGAATGCTTTAGCAAATGGCAGGAATCTAAATCACAAAACGACTATGCTTTATATGTTATGAAAAAGAGATCACTTAAGCTATTAGAGAAAGATATTGTCAAAAACTCCAGTCGGTTAGCCTTTGAAAAACTAAATACAGCCAAAGATAAATAGCCCTATGCTAAAATGGTTTGCAAAAACAACAGCAAAAATCAAAAAGACATAATCTGATAGTCAACGACAATAAGATATTAAGAAACCAACAAGAAATTGTAAATCACTTCAAAAGCTTTTTGTGAATGTCGGAAAATTTACAGAATGATCTGAGCAATATGCAGATGAAATTCCAAATAATGAAAATTTTTTTATTTCTAAAAGCGAAGTCACTAAGAAATATTAATCAAATCAACTACCAACGAATTATAGGCCAATTTCTGTAACCCACATACTTTCTAAAATATTTGAACGAAGCCTATATAGCCAGCTGTTAATTATTTTACTGAATCCAAATTAATTTTTTATCATCAATTTGGTTTTACAAAATCAAAGTCTACAACTGACGTATTGTTATTTGCAATCGAATAGTGGAGGAAATATTTAAACAATGCCGAATTTGTTGCTGGTTTTTGCTGATCTATCAAAATCTTTTGACAGCATGTCTCATATCATACTATTGGGAAAATTAGATAAATATGGTCTTAGTAGCGATACCTTGAACTTAGTAGCTTTCTAACTAACAGGTATCAATCTGTAAAGCTTGGTGGCATTCAGTCATCTTATGAGAAGGTATTCAGAAGATTTCCGCAGAGTTCAATTGCTTAAACCAATGTAAAATTTTTCAATATGCTGGTAACACCTGTTTGTATATCAGCACAAACAATAAAGTTAACTGTAACAGATCAGTACATCTCTGTAGTAGTTAATAGTTGATGATTAATAAATCCATATAAACAGCAGTAGTAGTTTAGAAAAAACGCAACTAAGAATAATTTTTACAAACTTAGTCATGAAACGGATTGTACACCAAGAAATAATAATTTCAAACAAGACCAAAATAGGAAATCAATTGAACTTAACTTTTAGAGATATGGGAAAATATAACGGAGAAACAATGGTCAAATTATATTTCAATTTTGTAAGTGAGGAAGAAGTAATGCAGAACATAAAGAAAATCAATGAAGGAAAGTCGAAAGGGCCAAGGAATATTCCCAATTTCATTCTTAACAAAGTATTTTTACACACTCTGACTATATGCATGCTTTTGATCAATTGCTGTATCAAACATAATTATTTTCCATTGAAATGTAAGGAAGGAATAATAACGCCAATATACAAGAAAGGTAATCCTAATGATTGCAAAAATTACCGGCCCACAACAATCACTCATACCGTAGGAAAAATACTAAAGCGAAATTTTTATAATCAAATTCATAAATACATCAGAAACTCTGGGATAATAAATACATGCCAATATGACTTTTAAAAGGGTAGATCACTAACAGACGCATTAATAAAATCAGTTGAAAAATGGAGAAGATCTTTAAATGAAAAGGAATACTGTGCGGCAGTTTCTTTGGATTTAGCCAAGGCGTTTGATAATGTTTCCTATGACTTAATATTAATGAAGTTAAAAAATATGGTCTAAGTAGTGATCAACTCAATTAATAAAAAGCTTCTTAACAAATAGAAAACAAGAAGTAATGATACATAAATCATACTCCGACTGGTTTAATACTACAAGAAGTATTCTGCAGGATACACTTTTAAGTCCGCTGCTATTTCATTATTCATAAATGACATAACTGTCAACTTACACAATATGAGGACGATACCTGCATATTTACGACTAAATGCCTGTCTTAACTACATGATTAAATCAGACCGACTTAATCTATTCGAACCAAAACTAGATAATTTACGAAAATTTCATAAACGCAAGAAGCGTAAGCACAGCAGTGTTGGAAGCGGGAAGGCATTGCTTAAAAAATGAAACAAGATCCTTTTCAGACAAGATATCATAAATTTGTGTTTATCCGCCGAGAATATGTTGATCCCCAATGATGGCGGATAATTGAAGGTTTACTGTAAATAAATTGCCTTTCTCTCATAATGATAATTTTTTCAATGTTACGGAGTTTACATACATTTAATTATGTTTCTATTGAAAGCATATCAAATCACTGTTTTGATTAAAGTTACATTTTCTAACACACAAAGTTGATTTCTACAATGCAGGTGTTTGGTATTTAATGAATATTTATCAATACTTTTCAATTTGCATATTTTCTGCTTTATTATGATGTGCTATAGGATAATATTGCATTACAACGGTTGTTGGAAAAAACAGTTTCATGAAAATGATGAAGAGAAATATTTATGCAGAAATCATTTATCATTTAACGATACATGCTAGGCCTCAGCGGCACACTGAAAAAAAACGAAAACCGCGGTTTTCACTCAAAACCGAAACCGAAAAGAGACAAATATCAAAACCGAAATTTCGGTTTTCGGCAGAAACATTAATCTCTAACACTATTTTCAAGAAACGATGCAGTCTTCTTGATGTAAAATTCAAAATATTTGTCAAGTTGAAGAGTCATTTTGTTTTAATTGATAAAAAACTTAATATAGTATTTGAAAATATACCTTAAAACATTTTACCTAATACTGATAGTTAGCTAAAAAAAAAACTAAACCGAAACCCTAACGGCGGTTTTGAGGTGTACAAAAACCGAAACCGAACTCATTTTGCTGTTTTTTAGTTTTTAAATGTCCTGCTGTATAATTCATTAACTAGTATAACACTTGTTAATTTTTATTTTTGCGTGCAGTGACATGTTAATGTTCAATTAACAATATTTAAATCCTGATTAATGATATCAATATATTCAGGTGCTGATATTCTATGATGGGTCTCACTCATATGCGAAGGTGAACTTGAACTAATTGTTGAAGTGATAATTTTTTACATATATTTTTGTGTCGTTTTTATACATTTTATATATCAAACAAACTAAGACTAAATTTTATAATCAAAATTATTTCATATGATAGTTATTCCAATTGCATTTGGGATTCGTATAGTTATTTTCTCTACATTAATTAAGGGAGAATATTATTTCGAATCTCGGCTACAAATTTAAGCCAAAACGAAGACAGTTAGCAAAGCAATTTTATTACTTTGACAGAAATTAAGGTGTATCAGCGACAGCAAAGTATATTCGATTCAAGTAACTAAGTCATCCGCTAAAGAGTCTTAATTTTGTCTTGGAGTCTTTGTAGCAAGATACATTGGAAATATGAGTCATCAACCTGTAGAAATTATTGATATATAGGCGTTCGCTAGTGAAAAAACCTGCCACAAATAATTCACATTTAATTTTAGGGTGTTGTCATTCTTCATCAAGTCTTTCCAGAGCTATCAATTTACTTTAAAGCACAGTATATTAGAAAGGTATATCTATATACTTTTCAAATTCATTAATTACAGATGCATATTCTTTGCTGTTACGTACACCAAATGTAATACAATATTTTTCTTTTATGATCTTGAGAATGTGATTACACTATAAATAATGTGTGGCAATATCACTATATTTTCAAAATTATAATATTGGAATGATTTATAGCAGTTTTCTGCAGTTAACAATAATGAACATGTGTGAAATACACATAATTTCGTTTATATTTTTACATCAATGGCAGCTGGTTTTCATTCAACGATTTTCAGAGTTAGCGATTTATATCAAGACAATATTAAAAAAGCATTAGATAAATTAACAAACTAGGTTGGTCGTCCGAGGCCTATTACTCTAGGTGTCCATGATTAAGAGAAGTAAGACCGGCTCCTCGGCACGGGAAGCCCTCCGATTTTATCAACGCGCGTTGATTATGAACGCTGCCTATGGATTAAGCCCCGCCGTGTTTAATCAAATTAATTACCCGCAACTGATTGTGTTCCGATATATAAAGCGATGCATCAGCAAATAAAATCATTCGATATGAGGCTCATAATGAAGCTGCTAACTTTGTCTTGTGCAAATAGAGGCAATGAGCATATCAAACACTGAAGACTTTCCGATTTAGTTCAGCGAAAACGAAGAGATGCTTCAGCCAACACGACTTTTTCGGAAGGCAATGAAGCTGTTAACTTTGTCTTGGGGAAATAGGGGCAATGAGCATATCAAACACTGAAGACTTTCCGGTTTAGTTCAGCGAAAACGAAGAGATGCTTCAGCCAACACGACTTTTTCGGAAGGCAATGAAGCTGTTAACTTTGTCTTGGGGAAATAGAGGCAATGAGCATATCAAACACTGAAGACTTTCCGATTTAGTTCAGCGAAAACGAAGAGATGCTTCAGCCAACACGACTTTTTCGGAAGGCAATGAAGCTGTTAACTTTGTCTTGGGGAAATAGAGGCAATGAGCATATCAAACACTGAAGACTTTCCGATTTAGTTCAGCGAAAACGAAGAGATGCTTCAGCCAACACGACTTTTTCGGAAGGCAATGAAGCTGTTAACTTTGTCTTGGGGAAATAGAGGCAATGAGCATATCAAACACTGAAGACTTTCCGATTTAGTTCAGCGAAAACGAAGAGATGCTTCAGCCAACACGACTTTTTCGGAAGGCAATGAAGCTGTTAACTTTGTCTTGGGGAAATAGAGGCAATGAGCATATCAAACACTGAAGACTTTCCGATTTAGTTCAGCGAAAACGAAGAGATGCTTCAGCCAACACGACTTTTTCGGAAGGCAATGAAGCTGTTAACTTTGTCTTGGGGAAATAGAGGCAATGAGCATATCAAACACTGAAGACTTTCCGATTTAGTTCAGCGAAAACGAAGAGATGCTTCAGCCAACACGACTTTTTCGGAAGGCAATGAAGCTGTTAACTTTGTCTTGGGGAAATAGAGGCAATGAGCATATCAAACACTGAAGACTTTCCGATTTAGTTCAGCGAAAACGAAGAGATGCTTCAGCCAACACGACTTTTTCGGAAGGCAATGAAGCTGTTAACTTTGTCTTGGGGAAATAGAGGCAATGAGCATATCAAACACTGAAGACTTTCCGATTTAGTTCAGCGAAAACGAAGAGATGCTTCAGCCAACACGACTTTTTCGGAAGGCAATGAAGCTGTTAACTTTGTCTTGGGGAAATAGAGGCAATGAGCATATCAAACACTGAAGACTTTCCGATTTAGTTCAGCGAAAACGAAGAGATGCTTCAGCCAACACGACTTTTTCGGAAGGCAATGAAGCTGTTAACTTTGTCTTGGGGAAATAGAGGCAATGAGCATATCAAACACTGAAGACTTTCCGATTTAGTTCAGCGAAAACGAAGAGATGCTTCAGCCAACACGACTTTTTCGGAAGGCAATGAAGCTGTTAACTTTGTCTTGGGGAAATAGAGGCAATGAGCATATCAAACACTGAAGACTTTCCGATTTAGTTCAGCGAAAACGAAGAGATGCTTCAGCCAACACGACTTTTTCGGAAGGCAATGAAGCTGTTAACTTTGTCTTGGGGAAATAGAGGCAATGAGCATATCAAACACTGAAGACTTTCCGATTTAGTTCAGCGAAAACGAAGAGATGCTTCAGGCAACAAGACTTTTTCGGAAGGCAATATAGTGATGGTAAATTTGGACGAACTTAATGAAGATTAACTGGCTTGCTTATATTGCTTGTGTGTGAAAATAGCTAAACATTAATGAATGTGCCAAAACATACTCAAGACATTGCAACAAATCACACTGGAAAAATGGGTCATCCGTCTTCAGAAGAAAAACGAAACATACCTAGCGCTTGCTGGTGCGATGACATCCACTCCATTTTCAATTGCGGACTGTTATCATTCCTCATTCAGCTCTTTTCAGACCTACCAATTTAAATCAAAACACTGCATATTAAAAGGGTATATCTATATTCTTTTTAATTTAATCAATTACACATTGCCGTTGCGTAGACCATTTACAGTCACGCTTTCATTTAAGAAGTAAATATACATTGTGAAAAATGATATTTTTGTTTTTTGCATAACAATAGTGCAAAATTTAATATTAAATTATGTGTCAAAATTTGAATTTCTTGTTGCAAAGATTCATTTTTTAAAGTTAACTTTTGAATTTTTAGGTAAAAAATAGGTCAAACCTCAACCATTACACATATATAGATTAAATTCATAGCTAACTGGTTAGGTCCAAAATTATGTTTGATTTAATGAATGCAAAAAAGCTTGAAAAATTTTAAATCTGTAATAATAAATCATATTTCTTACAATGCACAACATAAAGCTGAAGCGAAAATACGTATCTGTTTGAAAAGAACTTGTTTCAAATGTGAACGATATTAGTAAGAGAAAGTGCCATGCTTATTTAATAATGAGCACAATTGCTCAATACAAGTGAAAATGCTGAGACAGCCTCAAAAAATACTGAAAACATGATCTCTACTAAAGATATACAACATTGAGCGATCAAGCACAACATTACAAATGCAGGCATCACTGAAATTTTATGCACATTAATGCCACACAACATTGCTCAGGGTAAATTCAAATTTTTCAATTGAGAATGAGTGAATTGATCGTAAAAAAATTAATTTAAGGAATTCAGTAAAATATAAGTTACAAACTTTCCGTTTGAGTGCTGCTTTCTTACATTAAATGAAAGCAAACAATGAAAGTAAATAATGGATCTTACTTGACTAACACACAGGAGACGAACTGGTCATGATGGTCGAAAATTCGTTTCACATTGTCAGTACTGACAAGCGCCATCATGTTCTGAATGATCTCTCCAGAAATCTGCGGTCCTAACTGTGACTTCAGAGTATCCAAAATAGCTTCCAGCAAATCCAAAATAGGCTCACATAGCTCTAAACAAATTACTTATATATCGTACCAACAATACGCGTTTAATCAAGAATATGATTACGTTAATAATAGATGAAGATTTTGCAGCGAAAAAATTTAACGCCATTCCGACTGGTTTATATGATAATATAACTTATTAGTTTATATAATCATACCAAAATATTATAAGCAGTCAACATAAAAAATGTTTTGAACAAGTAATTAGTTTTTGCAAACAAGTATCATTAAGTAAAAATCATTCATAAATTTGGAAATAAGTACCACGATTGTGGAATTCAACTTTCGCCAACTGCATAATCTTTGGAAGATAGGATTTAATCGCTGTACAACATATTTGACGCGCCTTCTTCACTTCCGTGACAAGACATTGGACAATTGTGGTCAAATATAATATTGAATTAGCCAACAATTTTGTTTCTAAATATAACTGATGTTTGTTAACTAAAAATTGAATTATCAAATATAGTCTGTAACAAACAAACTTGGACAATTGGCATACTTTAAAACCAAAAACATACCTTTAATATTTATAAACGTAGATTATACGTTTCTTCCATTGTTGAGGTCAATGTTTATAGACTATTTTAAAACTTTCTAGCCATTTTATAAGAAACCTGCAACAAAAAAGTTGGACACCTGACAAAATTGCTTTCCGGTGGTTGAGATGGCTGACTCATGATAAAATACGTCAACCTTGTCACTTGATTTTTTATAAGACATGTATATGTAAGTACTATGACACCATTTATTTAAATTCTCATTGAGTTATTTCAGAGGAAATTGTTTTTTAAATGGTTGCCATATATATTAAAACTGACTAATATCTTTGAAACATCTATTTCTAGACCATCAAAAATATATTACCAATAGATATAAAGCCACACTTTGGGAATCAGTAGGCTCTGCCAGTTGAGTGAGGATCCCCATCAACTTTGTGAAACTTCGTCCCATGGGTTTCAAGGGGATTTGTGGAACTAGTCCTGTAACTCTAAATTAAGGGTGTTTTTATTGCTTTCCAAACACAAAGAAGACGACGCCATATCTATTCATTATTAGTGACCGTAGCCAATGGCATCCACTTCAAAAATCAGAGCATAACTTGTGCTATTATTATTGCTTCTCCATCTCAGAAACACAATCTCTGCATCAAACTGCATTAGGAAAGGGATAAAAACTTTGTCAAAAATTATTTTTCAAAATTCTGATATTCCTAAATGAACTATCAGATTGATTGTTCAACAGACTAAATAGCAAGTTGGGTAGAAATGACTTTGAACAGCGCATTAAACCTTAACACATTAATACTTAAAGTTCTGCCAACTTCGCAATTCGTCGAAAGACAGCGATCTTGAATAACATCTTTGTTGCAATTATTATATTTGTTACATTAGAACACCAATATTTCTTATATATACAGGCTTTGGATACAAAATTTTAAAATATCTACAAAGCGCTGCATACAAAAAATTATACGGGCACAAGATACTATGGCTAAGGTCGCTGAATACGGGTTCAAAAAATTTTCTTTGAAAAAACCTGAAACTCATACATAAGAAATTAGACCCTTTTTCCAAATGCACAATGTAAAATTTTTTAGATAAAATGATTTATTCTGGCTTTCCATCAAATAAGGCGTTGGATACTATGGAAAATCGAAATGTTCGGGCGGTGTATACAAATCCCATAGTATCTAGAGACCGTATATATATATATATGCGCTTTTTTACTTTTCCATTTATATTTGGCGCTTTGTCTGATTTTTATATTTTATGTATACTGTATATATATATATATATATTATATATGATGGACAAAAAAATTGATGGCATTGGGATGTTGGGGAAAATTTGAATTCATTGAAACGGCATGAAGGCTGTCAACTATGTGGACATCTATTGTGTGAGCTTTTCTTATCTGCCTCAAGCATGCATCTGCATAATTGAATATTTATGGAGGATAATAATCCTAAGCACAAAGCAAAGTTAACCACGGAGTTTTTCAATATTATTGCACTGTTGAAATGGTCAGTTCAAAGTCCTACTTGTCATCAAATCGAGAAAATTTGGGTGATAATTTAGAGAGAAGCATCCAACAGAGTGCTTAAGTCATATTAATGAAATGAAAGCTGAGATTTGTTGGTATTCGATACTGTAAATCTATGCCAAAAACGATCACTGTCTATTAAGAAATGTGCAGTATCATTGTACAAACCCCAGGGATGGTACATTGATAAATAAACTTTTTTGTTACAGGTTTATCATAAAATGGCTAGAAAGTTTATAATAATTTTTTTAAGCAAACGTGCACCATCTCGAGACATTCACCTCAGTAATGGAAGAAACTTATAATTTTGGTTTATACCTAGTAAGAACGTGTTTTTAATCTTAAAGGGTGCAAAAATTTTGTATTGTTACAGACTATAAGAATTTGTACTTGTATACTATTTTGTTATATAATCTACATGCCGTTGTACCTGTAACTAGGAAGAGTTCTACACACACAATTTTTTTGTCAAGAAACGACTTTTCTGAAAATATCACGACTTTAATCTTAGAGGATACGAACATTGACTATTTCAAAGCACAAACCATACAGCATGGTTAAGCAACTATTGCATTTAAAGGGATGAAGCTTGAAAAATATAAACCTTGAATTCACAATTCCTTGCTAGCTATTCTTTATTATTGCAAAGAAATTTAATTCTAGAATATATATATATATATATATATATATATATATATATATATATATATATATAAAAAAGTTAATTTACTGAGATTCATATAATTATTATATATATATATATATATATATTTGACATTTATACAAAACGTTTCGACTATATTATAGTCATCGTCAGTTAACAATATTTTTGCGGTTTATAATTTAATGATATTGCATACACTAAAATAATTTAATCTCATTCTTGCCTAAATTACATTGTTTATTCATGATGTTTTCTTTGTTATGTTGTTTAATTAATAGAGCCTCACAGATCTTAGTGTGTGTTGTTTTCATGGCTATTTCAAAATTTTCTTTCTTTAATTCATGATGGTGAGTGAATATTTCTGTTTCAAGATGCCCGTTAAGATGTTCCTTAATGCGAATACCAAAATGTCGTTTAGTTTCACCAATGTATAGCAAAATGTCGTTTAGTTTCACCAATGTATATCTTGTTACAGCTATCACAAGTATATTTGTAAACGATGAATGAAACTAAACATTCTGGGATTCTATCTTTATTTAAAAATAGGCCTAATTTTAGATGATGTTAAACTTGGCCTAATTTTAGATAATGTTAAACTTGCATTTATTTTTTTAATCTTTTTCTTAACAATAAATTGTCTTCAATGTAAGGTAACTTCCAGTATACATAATCTTTAGAATAATTTGTCTTTCTCTTGTCATCTATTTCATAATTTGAATTTAAACATTTAGATGTTATTTGGATAGCCATTTTCTTTGAATGTAGAAAATAATACATCTAGGCTCTTTGTCAATAGTTGAAAATTCGATGATATTTTTATAAATCTTTCGCATGAATCTTTCGCATAAGCCTTTTATTGTATTGGTCTTGTATTTTAAAGGACAATAGGAAGTGAATGGTATATATAAACCTGTATTTGTTTTTTTAAATATACTTGGGATGTAAAATTGCTATCATAATTTTTAATTGTAACATCTAAAAAGTTAATTGAATTTTCTTTTTCTTCTTCGATCGTAAATTTGATATTTTCAATTTCCAGATTTATTTTCTGCAAAAAACGATGACCTTCTTCTTTGTTATTAAAAATGGCGAATATATCATCTACATAGCGTTTATAAAATGAAAATTTCTCGTTATGGAATTTCGATTCTATCATGTCCATTGCAAAGTTTGCCATTAATGGGCCTAATGGGAACCCATTGCCATGCCGTCTATTTGTTGGTAAATTTCATTATTAAACATGAAAGACTTATTCAAGCAGGCCATTTCTAGTAGTTTTTCTAGTGTATGTTTTGAAATTGACAACTGTGAATCGTTTATTGTTCTTAAGATGTGTTTTATAGTCATTTTTACAGGAATGTTTGTAAAAAGACTCTTTACATCAAAGCTTACTAAATATTTCTTTTTATCTCTTTGCGATTCATAAAAATTTTTCAATTCTGAAATAAAATGAAACGTATCTTGCAAATTGTATTGTTTTGGAACATGTTCTTTTAAAATTTTTTCTAACCATTTACTTAAATTATATGTCTGACTATTAATTGATGACAATATTGGTCTAAATGGTGGATGCTTTTGATCTTTATGTACTTTGGTCAATCCATATAATCTTGGAGGAACTGAACCAATGCTGCGAAATTGTTGATAGTTTTGTATTAATGTCAATTAATTATATGAATCTCAGTAAATTAACTTTTGAATATATTTTTACTAAATTACTGAATGCATTTTGTATCAAACCAGAACAGTAGTACCAGAATTCAAATGTCCCAACTCTACAATAGTTTACTTCTAAGAATGCTTTACGAAATACTAAATTCATAATTTCATAAAGGAAAATTTTCTAATTAAAAAGTTACTCATTAAATGCTAGAGGTTGAACTAAGGGCAAAATAAAAATACCTGTTTTGAAAGAATTAAAACCAAGTTCATAAAAATGATCATGGAATCCATAGTGGTGAAACACAAGATACGCCACTTAATGAAAAGTTAAGTAGTTAAATAGTTAACTTAAACTACTTTTTCTCTTGTGACCTTATAGAAATTTACTAAACTTATTGGAGCATTCAAAACAAAGTTTTATAAAGAATGGTAGTCTATCAACAGCAGTAATAATTAAGATAACTATTTACGGTGTGGAGTGAAGCTGGTCGTTTCAGAACACTCTGGTAACTGTTCCAATGGGAGCAGAATTTTAGAGAGGAAGCCAGTAAAGCTTACTTCTCGTTCTTCCCACTTTTGCTCATTTGCCATTGTAAAGGACCATGGACAAAGTATCAGCACTGTTATTGTTTGAATACATTTCAATTGAACCTAAAAACTATGAAATCGAAAACTTTAAACAGCTGATAAACAAGATTGCTTTTAAACTGTTTACATTATCATTGTGCTAGGATAAAAAATGGTATTATGCCGGGTCGAACCCGAAGTGAAAATCTTAAGATATTTGAATCATTTTAATTGCACACCACTTAGCGGAGGAAAACTAAATTGATTTGCTTCAAAATAAGTGTTGTGGGATAATTCAACTTGCAAGTTCATTACATGTTTTACAACAAAATGAAATAGAGCGATTTAAACAAGAAGGCTTAATCAGCAATAAATCATCGTAGATAGTTTTATAGTTTATTGTTTTGATGTAAAACGTGTTTGAAATAGACACTTTCAATTTTTCTATTAAAAAATCGACGTCAGGAATAAAATTTTTGAAAAAAAATCTTTGCAAGTTCTTTAAAAAATCAACGACATAATATCTAATAGTGAAATGTCAGACAAAACCTTCCGGACAGCGATTGATCGTAGATGCTTTTATAGAAGATAAAGAAACATCATAATTTATTATTTAATTTTCTCACTAATGTATTAACATAGAAAATCTCATACGCGCGAAATTGAAGATAATATTTCTCAGATTATTAAATGAACCTAATTTCTTCCTATGAATTTTAACCAGATTTCAACGCGAATTCTAAAATTCTTAATTGTTAAAATGATAAAAAAAATTTTTACAATCCAAATTCAAACAAAAACGTCCTTAAGATGACATACATTGCAATAATCATCACAAATTACAACAGTATATATTTTACTAATCCTATAACAAAATTAGTTTTTTCGACCCGAACGCAACCTGTTTTGTTTTAAAAAACTGAACTCCATTCTACTTCTGGCAAGATCGCGAATGAAAAAGGCACTACCCATAGGTAAAGAAGATATCTTCGCCAAACATTAAGGCCAATTAAGAATCTGAGCTAGAAAAAAAGCCACAACTTATTTCGGCTGTAAAAATTGTAATTTTTGTTTTACCAAAGTTTCCTTTTCAGGGCTTGTTAAAAACTTAGCGGCAATTTTAATCGTGTTTTTCTTTTTCAGATCGGCCGTGAAATGTTTACTTTGGAGCAGAAGGAAAAAAATGTGAGTGTCTGGTACGAGACACAATCGTACGTGCAGGTACGTCGCAAATTCCAAAACGAATGTGGACTTCACCGTAGCGTCAGAACACTGGACAACAAGTCAATCTGGAGGATTGTTAAGCACTTCGAAAAGGAGCAAGTACTCCATAATTGCAAAAAAGGTAGAAGTGGCGTTAAACCAATGCTAACACCAGAGAAACGCTTGGAAAGCAAGGAGTCAGTTGTGAGAAGCCCCCAAAAAGTCCTATCGCAGACGGGCACAAGAGTTAAGCCTTACACCAACCACACTGCTGCGCTCTATGAGGAATGATCTGAAGCTTTTCCCCTACAGGATTTCTACTCATCAGGTCTTGAAGGTTGAGGACAAAACAGGCGCCTTGAAATGTATGAGTGGTTGAACGAGAAGCTGGAGCGCTCACCTGGGTGGTTGAACAACATCTGGTTCAGTGATGAGGCTCATTATCACCTCAATGGGGCGGTAAACAATCAAAATAACGTTTTCTGGGGCGAGAAGCCTCCTGAGGAGGTGAGTGAGAAACATCTGAAGGGCGCCAAAGTGACTGCATGGATCGCATTCAACCCCATACATGGTCTTATCGGACCGTATTGGTTTCAAGACAGTCATTACAAGACAGTGACAGTCAACAGCGAGCGTTACTGTGAGATCATTAACAAATTCAACAATGAACTTGGTCAAAGGTTCACTGTCCTCCAGAGAGAGCAGAATGCGGTTTCAGCAAGATGGAGCTAGGCCCCATACAGCTCACGATTCTCTCAATTTGCTGAAGGAGCTTTTCAGATCTCGCGCGATCAGTTTACCCACAACAAATGAGTGGGCACCTCATAGCCCTGACCTCAATCTCTTGGACTTTTGGTTCTGGGGAGCGTCTAAGGGAGAAGTGTTTGCAAACAAACCAACTACCAGTTAAAGCTGAAAGTCGAAGCTTAAGAATTTCTGTTCCTGGTTCAAAGCATGTTTCAGTCGACGTGGTGCTCACATCGAACACGTACACTTAGAGAAGTTTGTGAGTGCTGGACAAATTGCCATCATGTTAGCTTTTCAGAATTCAAAAGTTTGTTCTTGTATCTCTGTCTGTTCTTAAATAAACTAAGATTAAAGTTGTGGCATTTTTTCTGAAGCACCCGGTAGTTGACGGTGTGATTTAAAATTCAGTTGAATAGTTTTTTCATTGAATTTGGACAATTTTGGGAAGAGAATCACGAATTTCAATGTCATTTTACAGATAAAACCATAGTTTTTGAATAATTTCTATTTTAAAGTATAGTACACTGATAAGTTTGTTTGTTGACTAAATTTCTATGCTTATATGAGTAATTGAAGTTATAAACTCTCTGCTAGTAATTGTCAATAATACTTCACTACGAACCACTTAGGCCCCATTTACATGACAAGTTTTTCCTGATGACAGTATATTAATTTACGAAACAATAATCAGATTGATAAAATTTTAGTAAGGTCTTCATGGTAAATTTCCAATTACTTCTTTTACGAGTTTACTATGTCAATTTTAGTCCTTAATAACGCTTACAAACAGCTTTCATGGATGCGCATTTACAGGGGACGATTTCATTGGCTTATTTTAAGTTCATGTAGCTTTCCACCTATCAGACATCTTACTAAAATACAAAAATCCATAAAAGATTCTAAATTTGCGTTTACATGATAAGTTTTACCTTCTGACTTACTTTCTTAACCACAAAACTTATCAACATGATTGGAGATCGTGAAACTTCCTTTATGAGCAATTATCTTGAGTTAATATGCGTTTAAACCGAAATGTTCCCTTACATATGTGCAATTAACATTTATCTCGATATTGGAAAGAACTGCGAAACCAAAGTAATATCTTCGACCTGCCGAACTATGTTGGATTCCTGGGTATGTAGACAGCGATTGTCTTAGCTTAGTGATGGACAAGGTGAAAAGTTACATCTACTAGTCTAGTTATATGAAAAAAGATTCAATGGAAAAACTCAATTTACATGCTATTTGACTACATTCGGAAAGTTAACTTTGCAGAAAGATTTTCTAAAATAATAGCATTTATTAGTACCCGCATGCCGTATTTTGTAATTGTTCTACATGCACACATATATAGATAAACAATATTTCGTCCTTATATAGCTTCTGCAGGTACATATCATTAAAAACAAGATATTTACATATTTTTTATCATGATCACTAAGGAAAATCTAATAAAATAGTAAGCACTCATTATATATTTCAACCAAACGAAATTTGATAAAAGATCACATTCATAGAACAGTTCATCAGCCTCCTATGGGGTTTTCATGATTAGAAAACTTCTATCGACATTAAAATCAAAATGAAATTAGATGCTTGTGCGGACAATTATAAGTCTTTCAAAGATATTTGTATCTCCATGATAGCAAAATGGACGATTTTGAAATTTGATTATCTATTTACACTATAAATCTTAATATCATTATATTTTCAAAACTATGATTGCTGCTGTAAAAATACCCTCAAATTCGTTTTTAGCGACATAAAATTGATCAGAAACATCGAAAAAAAGTACTCAACTTTGAAAAAATATTTTTTGTCTTAGTGTTATGAATGAATGAAATAGTATCGATATTATCAATTATTATGTAGCAAACCAATGGGAGTGGGAAAAATATTTGGCGTGAATGACTAAAACATGCTACTTATCTTCTAAAACCATGAAATGAATTTTTTTATTAACCCCAAAGCATTAATACTAGCACTGGAAGGCAGAGTGTATCAATCCATCACAGTGTGAACACAACCTACAGCGTTAAAATTAAATAATTGAAAAATACAAATGATATAAAGTTTCATTCGCTGCATCCTAATGTCTATTCGAATGATGTATTGCCAGGGGAATTTATAAGTGTAAAGCAGGTAAACGAGTGTATTATAAGAATTTCCCTAACTCTATTCGTACTGGGTTTTCTTGGGCCGTCAGGCCAGGGCAGAGATGATGCCCACTCTATCTAACCCTATATTGAATTGTAATATTCAAACGAAACTTTGCTCAAATATTCGTCATATCAGCACTATCGACTTAAAATGCTCAGAAATTTGATGCCATCAAATCTCAAAATGTGGGACATTTTTTCAAATATATTAAACATTAGCGTTGTTGTCGTCTTGAAACACATTTTTCAAATGCTTTAGCATTGCAATCAATTTGCCAACATCAGAACTTATTATGACGCAGGGCACCTGAATATATTTAAAATTAAATAAAAGCCCGACAAGATAGGATTAATGTAAAAATAAGATAGATTATTTACCGCATTATGCAAATTATTGAAACTTTCAGAAACAACCAATTGTACAAAACTAGTGCATAAATCCATGAAGAACGGTGCACGAACAGTTGATGCTAGTGAACACAGTAGATTCACAGCGGACCGAGACAACGATTCTGAGACCTAAATGCAAACAGCAGAAATTCAAAGTGCGATTAAATTCAACAGGCAAATTATAGATTAGTAAAACATGAACAATCCATGTTAAAAAAAGGTCATTTCAGTCTAGGTAAGATTTCTAACATCAAAATGTGCTTGGAAAATAAGGCAATTCAGGCCAGAATTTACCCGTGCACTGAATTTAAAGTTCTATTTGTAGACATAGGATGATATTTTATCTTGTGTGGTTTTAGTATGTACTAGAACATGTGGAAAATTCACCAGTGAATGAATAATCGTTCAATAACTTACCTTTTTGTTAACGACCATTTTCTAAGAAATACTACGTTTAAGTGTAATAAAATATAATGTGCTACACATATAAACATTAAATTTATACTTAAACTTTGTATTTAGACTGCAATGAATACCGCGTTTAGGCTTTGAATACAAGTAAATATTTCTAATGTATTATATGAACATTTGTTCTTATGAAATTCGATGAGATTCTTCACTACTGCAAACATCTACTATTTCTAGGAACTAGCCTTCCAATTAAAAATATAGATGTTGGCGCAATAAGGCAAAACGTGATTTCTAAAAAGATCTGACTATACAATCTTAACCCATTGAGACTTATAATAAAACTTTACTAAAATTTAAAATGTTTGTATGCATTTAAAAAACGAAGCTAAACACATTCGTACAACAGATTAAGAAAATTTTTTACTGACCTTGATACTCCTACTCTAATTATTTAAAAATAAATCATGAAATCAATTATTATACTCTATAATGGTTAAAGAAAATAAATTTAAATATTACTGGTTCAATTAGTTTCGAGAGTTGTGTACTAGCTATTTGTTTGGCTATAAATGAATGAAATATTGCATATGTAAAGCAACTTAATCATTTTTGTTTTGCTATTGACTGTCATTTTGTGCTCTTTACTATTCAGTGTGTTATATACTAGTATAATGCGCATTGTTTTTCTTTAATGGAGACAATTTACTACTTAACTGCATACACAAAGTAGTAAGCATGTTGCAAATAGCTGTACATTGACATGAATGGATACAGAACAGATCCAAATCTTCATTCGGTACATGTGTAGAATTTATGAATTTCTTTAGTTGTTTCCATTAAAGAAAAACAATGTGCAGCGCATGATATACACATAGTGTTGGAAGCGTACCGTGTCCATTTTTACAGAAATTGTCATGCCAGTGCCGTGTTCGTGCCCACATTAAAATACACATAAAATATATTTGAAATTTTGATTTTCTAAGTCTATGAATTTCCATATTAAAATCATTTAAAATTTTGCTTCTTAAACAATTTATTATTCTATTGAAACAATTTGCTTATAAAAGCATGCCATTCATACAGGTTTAATCTAGAAATACTTTTACATTCAACAAAATATTATAGATTGTCGTGCAGTGCCGGGCTCGAAATTTTTGTTAAATTTCGTGCTGTGCCATGCCGTGCTCGTGCCTTCCTGTGTCTTTTCGTGCAGCGTTCATCCTGATAAATCAAGGCACGGTTCCAACACTGTAAATAAAGACACTGAGTAATAGAAAGCCCTGTATGACAACTGATAAAAGAGCAATCATGATTAGGTAGCATCACATATGCACAGGGCCGGCCTTAGCTTGCGCGGGGCCCTTAACAAAATATGACATATAAGTAAACTTAAAAAGTAATGATAACAACGTCCCTGTTATTATAATGTGGATTTAGCATCTTAGTTGTTGGGCAATTATATAGCTTCGAAAAATATATCATTTTTGAAGACAATTATAGATTTTAGAAATTATATTAATCCTTTAGTATTTTAAAGTATCTTTAAGCCACTTTAAAGAAATTAAGTGTTTGTAGAACAATTTTGAACCAAGGTTTCTCATCCTTTAAAGCAAATTAGGTTGTGAAAACCCATCCAACACTTTAGTTAAGGATAATGATTGTTTCAAGAACTTTAAAGTATAAACATGAGAAGTTTTGGAACTTTGCATATTTTGTTATCAGTTCTTTGGGTTTGTTGTATGTATGAACTAAATGGTCTGAATTTCATAGTCAAATTTTACTACGTCCTGTGCTTTAATATTTTTAATTACTATCAATAACGAAATAATAGAAGTTTGGTTCTTGTCACAGCATATAATAATATAATGAAATATAACATAATGTGGAAATTAATATAATATTAAATATATATATATATATATATATATGGGAACTCCCATTGGGACTGAAAGAAAAAAGAACTGCCACTAGGCCTCCCATATATAAAGAAAGGAACAAAGATACGTGAATATGATTATATAAGCAATTTGCTGCGAATAAATCTAAATCTAAATATAAAAATAGCTCAATGTTAGTCGCTGTCGTCATCCTCGACCTTGCCATATCGTGCGAAATCAAGCGCAAGGTATTTTGCAACTTCCTCTTCTGTCACCGCTTGGCAAAATCATTGTAAATCATCGCAATTAGAATTAAAGATCGCATCTTCTTGCGCAGCTTGGAAAGAAAAAATCTGGCAAAACGGAGCAACGGCTCTACACCGGTCGAAGATACTAGTATAGAAAGTATAAGCTTAACACAGAAACTAAGCAATGGAATTTCTTTGGAATTTGCTCTAAAAAATTTGGCTGGTTTGCATGTAGGGAGGGAAATATTTTCGAAATGACGCATTTCTGAATTCAGCTGGTCATCAAATCACATTCTCTTCGGCTGTGTTGGTGCCTCGGTCTGACTGGTAAACACTATATCGCAGAGGCTCTCCCTATCCATCATAGAATTTGAAGGTGTAGTTGAAGCGGCTTTCACATAATTTTGACCTTCCTTGTCAAAATGCAGCAGTGAAACAATTTCATGTGACAATTTGTTTATACTGGCAATCGTTGTATTCCATTCAGTGACAAAGTTACTAAATGTGGTTTTGTAAAGGCCATTTCACTCTGAGAAAACTATCGAAGTGAGTCGGATAGTTTGGCTAATAAAAAATTTTGTTTTTGTTCTATCAGAATTTAGGATTTTATAATCGAGCGAACCCGCATTTCACATCTATTTGTCGATATTAGATAAGCAGTTTGCAATAATAATATTATTTAGTTTCAAATGTTTATATTTTATTCAATTATTATATTTTTTAAGTTTTCTTTTTATCTAAAACACCCAATCATTCACTTGGGAATTCCCACGAAAAATTATTTGTCCTATCCCATGGAAATTCCCATTCCCACGGAAACCCTGATATATATATGTATATATATATATATATATATACAATTGTATACTAAGTATATACCTATAGGCCTATAAAATATACTTGCCAAGCTTAGCATATATTTAATACAAATATAAATCTTAGATTGAAAGAACAGTTGCTAGGTATGTATATAAAGAAGGATATATTTATCAATAAATTTTTCTTGTTTTTGAAAGTTTAATTGAATTAAGACATTTGTTATTTACTAGGTATTTATAAGATTTGTTTTGCAGTTGTTACAGTCATCTATTAAATTCGGCAAATCAAAATGATACATCACTCTCAATTGATAGCAGTTACAAACCACTTAGATCACAAATATCTTATAATTCCAACGTTAAAAAGCGAAAAGAGCCTTATTTGTTGTAAATCATAGTGTGCAACTAGCAATATATTTTTTGAATTATTTAATTTGAATTTTCTTAAGTTTACTAATAACTTTTCTGATAAAATTGCCTAGCGCGGGCCCCCAAAAGCGCGGGGCCCACGGCATTTGCTCTTCTCTTAAAGTCGGTACTGCATATGCAATAGGTCCATGTGAAAATATGTAATATTTCAATCATTTATAACCAACAGAAACATAGCTAGTACACTAATCGCAAAAATTTTTGATCGCAGTAATATAGGAACCATAGATGGACGCGGGTGTAATTTTTTATACCCAAATTGCACCGCACCCACAATGAGTGGGCCCGTAACCGCACTGCACCAGCATGTCTTAGAAAAATTCACCCACATCCGCTATTTTCTAAATGCCGCCTGTCAATTAAGCCAAAAAATGTCAATCACCGAAGTGACTTTCTATTAATTTTGTTAAGCTGAGTGAATGATGTCAAATATATCATATTATATAGATTCCGTAGCATAATTAATATTGTATTAGTTTTGTATTACAGATGTAACAAAATAAAAATGTCTACTCGCACCGCAACCCGTGTGGCATTTGAAATTCAGTACCAGCACCCGCGTCCTTCTATAGTAGGAACAGCTAAGCTGTAAAAGTAACACATACTTGATTAGCAAGTAGAGTGCAGCAAACTTCAATGATTATTTGAAGATAGTTCCGTACAATGTTTAGCGATTCTTCAGATTGTTTGTAGAACTCGGCGTATATTTGCGACAACCAATAGCTGTAGAGCTGCAGGGTGTTAAGAGACTGAATCAGTAACTGGATAAAATCAGGAGTGAGTGCATCCGAAACATCACACTTTAGTTCATATAATCGCATTTTCATCGAATATTGTGCAATGTAAAGTAAGCTAAATTTCACGCTTTTACGAACTCTAATATATGGATGAAAGTATATTTCAAACATATAAAACTACCTGACTTAGAGGGAAGATAAATCCATCGCAAATCATTTATGTCGAGAAACATTGAGTGATTATGTTTAGTGTATTACATTGAATTTTATCAATCTCTAGGTAATTATTAATATCTTCTGTCATATTGTTAGCATCTTAAAAACCGCGGCAAAAGTGTATAATCTGATAGACGTAGTATTTTCCCGTAAAATAAACATTAACAATAAAATTCCTATTCCAAATTGGGAATCAAATTTCACCATAATATTGCTATAGAAAAAAGATTGTGGTTCCACAATACAACATTAGTTAATTGAGCAATTTGTGAAAGAATTTAATAATTGCGTTTTCATCAATGTATATAATTGCATAAAGTCATTTTGCGAATTTTTAAATTTCATGACAAAATGATAGTGTTAATGAAAATTCTCAGACTGTCTCTATCTAAGATATGTCTACTCTGCCTAGATGACTCACTCACTCATGGCAGAGCACAAGCTATAGCAAATGGAATCTGCTCGCGAAATTTGCAACATGCTTACAACTTTGGGTATACAGTCAAGGAAGAAATTAACTTTGCGCAATACATGATATAACACATTATGTAATGGACGTCAATACATGACACCTGATAAGAGAAGCAAAGATGACTAGGTGGGTTTACATATGCAATATGTCCATGTGCATCTATGTAGGATTTTAATAATTAATGGCCAATAGAAAATAGCTAGATAACTACTTTCAAAACTCTTCGAACACAGTAATAATAGTATCTGGTTGGAATCAGGCATAATCCCCATAGGATAATTTAAGTTGAAAATGCAGAAGCAGAAGAAGGACTACTGGGCAGTCCAACCTGAAGAATAAACAAAAATTGAGCATAAAAAATGAAATGAATGAAATGCAACAAATTATTCAATTCAAAGGTAAAAAGCATTAATCTGCAAGAATAGCTGAAAAATTTATAAACAGTAAACTAGCTTCACATCATAATGCGCAGCAGATGAAAAAACTTATAAAATTTTAACCTGTCGAAGACCTCCTTGCCAAGTTGAAAGCGATTCGAAATTTCAGAGCCAGTGAATTGATGGTTTAAAATGCCCATAAGACGACTCATCGTAGAAAGATCTTTCATTCGACAATGCAGTTTAATAAAATCGTTTTCAGCTTTAGTTGGTAGAACAACCGTTCCATCAGCTAAACACGATTATATTTGTTTTCTACAACTCCATTGAACTAGTTGGTTGTGTAAAAAACTAGTGTTAAACACATTATAGAAATTTAACGTAAACGAAAAGGTACTACGTTGGAGGAAGGTATTATTGTAAGCGCACTCAAAGTAATGAGCCAAAAAAAGCCTTATAGAATGATACTATTGTAAATGAAAATGAGAAAGCAGTGAGGTCGGTTTGCTGATTGAACGGCCGAAACAGTTTTAAGGGTACATACAAATGAGCAATATTGGAATAGTTTTTAACAATGAGTGAAGTCGTAAAATGTTTTCAATCCAACTTGGCAAAGACGTAGTGATCCGTCATAGACTAGGTGATTGGTGACAAAAGCAATTACAAAATTGCATTACCAGCTAGTGGTTAGACTGCATTGCAATAATTGTTGTTGTGATGAAAACAGCTTACTAATCGCAATAGAGTGGTTACACCAGGCGATTAGTGACACATGCGCAATGTTTTTTGTAAAGAAATAACAATTGGAATTTCTGAATGTTGTAAAATTAATCTCTAAAATTATGATTAAATTTACAATTATAAATGAATTTGAAATAGTGTTATCTGTAACGCATATTTTAAGAAATTCCAGCACTTGGACATTTAGGCCTTTATAAGCAGAAATAGAGTCTCGTAAAAATGTGTATTTATTTTTCCAATATACGGTTCGCATAGTTCCAGTAATTTTTCAAACTGAAATGAATTCATTCTAATGAATTCGATAAATCCCTGTGAGCAGGCCTGTAGCCATAGCATCGTCACCAAAGGGGGGGTCGATACGCATTTAGAAGGGGTTGGTGGGAATTTCGACCGTCTTAAAATTTATATTGAAATTTTGTCAGAACTGTACACGATTTTAATTTTGCGTTGTATGCATTGGCATGGCGTATTTTCTGATGGGAAAGGTGGTCTAGTAGTGATTACGTAAGCGACAAAAATTTTTTAAAATATATACAAATAAACCTTAGGTCTATGAAATAATCTAAATTTAGGTTTTAGATTTAAGGAACATGGATTTGTGACTTCGGTTTGGGCTTAGTTCAATAAAAATATTAATTTAGGTTTTTAGGTTTAGGAAACGTCGATTTCTGAATTTGGTTTAGGGATTTGGTCTATAAAAAAGGTCTGAGATTAGAAATTTAGGTTTTAGTTTAGGAAATATGAATTTGTGACTTTGGTTTAAAGTTTAGGTCTAAAAAAAATAGGAATTTAGGCTTTTCTGACTTTGTTTTAGGTTTTTGGCCTATAAAAATAAGAATTTAGAGTTAGGTTTTAGGTCTAGGAAACATGGATTTTAGAATTTAGTCTAGGGCTCAGGTTTACAAAAATACGAATATAGGTTTTTTTTACTTTTGCTTGGAGTTTTGGTCTATAAAAAAAGAATTTAGGTAATGTTAGGTGAAGAATAGATCCTAAAAAGTGAGGAATAATCAGGTGGACTGAAGAACTATCTGAGGAATGCGAAAAAATAAAAAATTGACCGGGTTAGGATTATGCTTAAATATATGTTTTCTGATACTGATGTACTCTCAAAATATGGTCAGATCTTTTTTACTCCTCCGCGCTAACAGTATTTTCATAGAACATGGAATGTTTGCATTTAAAACATATATTTAGGCATAACCCTAACCCAGTGTTTCTCAAAGTGGTCCATACCGCCCCTTGGCGGCGTTGTAGAAGTGCAATTGGCGGTAGGAAGTTCCGCCTTGCAATGGGGCATTGAACGTACAGAAGGGGGATGTGTTGAACACATTTTAAATATTTCTTGTTCAGTGACTATGCTATTGATATACGGACGTCCTTGGCATATCTGAAGAGCGAAAATGCCAGTTTCGGATACGTCCCAACACCCAATCTTGTTACAAATAGTCATTTGTGCGTTAGACGGAGCATTTCTCAGAAATTTGAGTCATATGATGTTGCGATCGACGGATTTTCATGCTTCAATATCTGGTTATTAATTAATACAGTTCAGTCATTAAGCTGGCCTATTGTTTCTGCTTTTTTGATTTATCAGTTAGGATTGTTAGGTTATTACATTAGGTAGTTTGTATGTAAGGCTTCTTAGTATTTATAGTTCATAACAAAATATTTTGATTTCAGAATTTTTTGTTAGCGAAGTTATGTCCCAGAACACATCAAAGAAAAAGTTCAGACAGTATTCAGTTGAATATTTTAAATTCGGCTTTATTACTGCTCCTCATAATTATGAACATCCTTTGTATCTTATTTGTGGGAAAGAATTCTCTAACGAAGCGATGAAGCCATCAAGACTCGATGAACACCTTAAAAATGCATCCTGATAAGGCTCTTTTCTGAAAAAACAAACACAAAAAAGCTGACTATGGACTCGTTTGTTCTTACAATATTACCAAACTAATTGCTAAATCAGGCAATCCGCATTCAATTGGAGAGCAGCTTCTTTTACCTGTCGTAGAAGAAGTGCTGCGCACAGTAGTACATCATAGCTCTCCTCGTGTCATCACTAAATCTCAGTGATGATACGGTTTGAAGAAGAATTGATGAAATGGCTGAAGACATTAAAGAAAGTTTGTGTGCATTCTGAAAAAACAAAAATTTGGCTTGCAACTGGATGAATTTACGCTACCAGGCAATGAAGCACTGCTCTTGGGTTATGCTCGTTTTATTAAAGATAATGTAGTAATGCAAGAATTACTGCTTGTTAAGGAGTTGGAAACAGACACTCGAGGTGCGTCTATTTTTGCGGCAGTTGAGCAATTTTTCAACGAACATGATATACCATTGAAAAACATCATTGCTTGTGCTACAGATGGTGCTCCCGCATTATCAGGAAAAGACAAGGTATTTCTTTCTTATTCAAAAAGGCAGTACCAGACGTTTTAACGATACATTGTGTAATTCAGCAACAGCATTTGGTTGCCAAAAACTTGAGCTGTCGTCTTCATAATTCCCTCAGCATTGTTGTAAAATCAGTGAATAAAATTAAGAACCATCTCTCATTTCTCGAATATTACGTAAATTGTGTGTTGAGAATAACGCAGAGAATAAATGCAGTGATTTGAGTGATGATCTCTTGGCATGCATATTACGTATCTAACTGATTTATTCTGTATATTCAATGATTTAAATTTGCGATTGCAAGGTGACGATATACGCCTCATTAAAGCAAAATCTAAAATTTGTAATTTCATAGAAAAGCTGCGTTTCTTACGAGAAAACATTGGTCGTCGGAATTTGTCTGATTTTCCAAGTCTTAAACTACAGATTGATGACACTGACACTTCTATAGTAGATAACGATCTCTTGATTTATTGTGATCAATTGAAATCTCTGCAGGAGAAAATAATTGAAAGATTCCAAGATCTTATAAATATGGAAATCCCGGACTGGGTGCTAAATCCATTTATTTATGTTTGTGCAAATGACACTTCTCTTGTAATTCAAGAAGACTTAATTGCTGTAAAATACGACTTTGAATTGAAACCTCTGTTCAAAAAATAATAAGCGGATTTTTGTTTGCAAAAAGAAATTCCCGAAAGATATCCAAATGTGTAGGAGGCAATTAAACTTTATTTCCTTGCTTTCCCATCGTCTTACATGGCTGAACGCGGATTTAGTGCGGTTTCTAAGTTCTCACCAAGGAAAAAAATTGTCTGCAAAATTGTAAAAAGGGGAGATTTGAGACTACTTACTAGAGTGAGTAAATTAGTTGCAAAACATCAGTGTCATCCATCTCATTAAAAGTTCTGAATAAAAGTTGAGTTTATCAAACATTGTTCTGCACCATTAAAATTTATTTAATGTAATAAATATATCTTATATATTATACAATTAAATAATCTTTAGGGGGCGGTGGCAAATCAAATTGTGTTTTAAGGGGGCGATAGTTAAAACAAGTTTTAGAAACACTGCCCTAACCCATCTATTTTTCTGTCAGTAAGACTCAGAGTCATTTGATGTCCATTTCTACAAATTCTGTTAACGTGTAGAATTTGATGTCAGTGGCCTAATTGATAGTGAATTATAATCCGATGTGTATTCCTTATGTCATTCACTTCGAACGTATTTCATATTTTCGAACTTTGTCGTATAGTCATTGGCAAGGAAAATGCTATTCAGTTTTTTAGCAAAATGATATTCTCCACGAAAACAGAATTTGCAGGAATTGACATCAAATGACTCTGAGTCTTACTGACATAGAAAATAGATGGGTTAGGTTAAGGTTAGGGTTATAGTTATACCTAAATATATGATTTCAATGCAAACATTCCATGTTATATGAAATAATGTTAGTGCGGGGAAGCAAAAAAGATCCGACCTTAGAAATGCATTTCACAGCATTGTTGAGAGCACAATTTTATCTTTACATGCTGATTTTGCTTTTATGTTTGTTGTCCAGCAGGGGTTGCCTGACCTTCAGGGGGGGGGTAGTTCCCCCACCCCAAACCCCGTGACTACGGGCCTGCCTTTGAGTCTATAAACATTCGGATTAGAATCACGGATTCATTGCGTCTTTCAAAAATTTTTCTTGTGTGAATTTGTCGTTTTCGTCTATGTTAATTGCCATTGTAATTGTGCACAAAGAAAAAGTAACAACAGCCGTCTGTTTTGTGAAATGAATGACAAAAATGAGAATAAAAAAGAGCGCAGTGTTTCGCATCTAAATCTTTTCAGTAAAATTATGTAGTATGTATTAAAATTTATAGTAATGCTAGGTAAATATATCTTAAAATAAAAAACAGTCATTATAAATATAACACCATGGATTTCTACTATATACTGGATGAACAACTATATATTTTCCGCTAAGAGGCGATATCCTAATTAGGCTTTCTTAAATTAATGCGGTTTGCATTAAACGTAAATGTGAATTGGAAATATACAGGGTGTTCAATATTTACTGTTACAAAAGTTTTATTTTTCAAATATTTATCAGATTTTAGACATTTTCTATGATTTCCAGGTGCATAAATCTAAGATAGTACCTAAACTTAAGTTTTGATAAATATGCCGCAAGATTTACAGAAAAGAGCCGCCATTGTAGAGCTATTCAAATCTGGGAAGACAGCACCTGACATAGCAAAGACCTTAAGGATCAACAGAATGTTGGTCTGGCGAACACTTAAACGGTTCGAATCAACTGGTGACATTGTTAATGAACCTGGTCAAGATCGGCCTCGTTCTGCCAGAACCAAAAAACTGTTAAAATCAACCAAGGAGAAGCTAAGGAGGAATCCAAAGACATCCCTAAGAAATCTCGCGAAAGAGGCCAAAGTGTCAGTCGGAACGATGTCTACGATACTCCACAGTGACCTCCAAACATCTCCTTACAAACACCAGAAGAAGCACCTGTTATCTGCAAGTTCAATTGAGAAACGAGCTCAAAGAGCAGATCTCATCTTATCTCGCATCAATGCTGGCACGCTTCCGAACCTGGTTTTCAGTGACGAAAAAAAATTCGATGTCCAACAACACGTTAATGTCCAAAATGATCGGATTTGGTCACGTATGGGTGAGGTCAAGGATCGGGTGGTCACTCGGAGGCAAGGTGCCAAGTCTGTCATGGTTTGGGCCGCTGTAACGGCTGATGGAAAAAGTCCCCTCCTTTTCGTGGATGAAGGAGCCAAGTTGAACCAAGAAAATTATCGCACGTCCATTCTTGAGTCAGCATTGTT
>CABFPE010000719.1:195811-208637 GCA_900660155.1 Hofstenia miamia | reverse complement strand
CCTTGGGCGCGAAAACACTTCAAAAAGAGACGTTGGTCATTCCAGCAAGACTCTGCTCCTGCTCATGGAGCCAAAAAGACACAGGAATGGCTAGCAGAGAATGCGCCTGCTTTCATATCGAAGGAAGAATGGCCTCCATTATCTCCAGATTTGAACCCGCTGGACTTTGCAATCTGGTCAATCTTGGAGAACAAAGTCTCAGCTACACACCACACCAGTTTGGACGCTTTGAAAAAGAAATTGAGGAAGGAATGGGATAAAATACCCCAAAAAGTAATTCGTGACTCATGTGAAGCATTCTCCAAACGTTTGCAGAAAGTTGTGGATGCCAATGGCGGTTATATTGAATAAATATTGGATATTTTCGTTGACATATTATTACTTTATACATTTCTATTAATGTAATTACAAATTTTTCATTTTTCTATTAAAATATAAGCTAAAAACTTTGTAACGGTTATTATTGAACACCCTGTATTTTAGGACAAAATTTTTTTTATGAATTAGCCATTGAAGAATATTTAATTTCATTGAACAATATCAAAATAAAAACTTTAGCAAAGCAATTGTAATTTCCTGAATTTTCTCTTAGTATCACTAGTCTTAGCACCACTAAAATCCTGAAGAAAATATTTCACGAAACAATTAAACAACTTTTTAAAAAAACGGTCCATATTTGATGATCTTTTGAACAAAAGTGATTCACAAAATATAAATTGTTGGAATCAACAAACTTCATAATACAGAATAAAAAATATCTTTATGATTAGCACACCTTAAGAATCGAATCCGAAGACTATCCATAGAAGAAATTTGTTTAAAATAAAGTGAGGCTAAACAGTGACGATATAGCTAGAATCACTAGATTCAAAGAGTTCACCTCGATCAAACTTATCGAACCAGAATTTAGCAGAAGTAGGGACATCAATATTCATATTTGATATCAAAAAAATTCTACATTCTGGATATTTGAAATGCTCCATAATTTTCCTTGAAGCCCATCCAGCAACGTAAAAAAGGTGATATGAATTCATTTCTAAGTGGTCATCAACTGTAAGTGTGCAGATTTTCACAAAACTAATTTATGCCTTCTCTATTGTTTTTAAGAGTTCCATCAAAGTTAATCTTTTTAATAAAATTAATCTGATCATCAGAAGGATCATTTAATAAGGAAATCATTTTAATTTTTCTTCACTTTCGTGAATCTGTCAAATTCTAATGTAATAGTTGGCACCACTCAATTGAAGATACCAACTGAAACGTCGTTCTAAAAAATCCCTGCGTATATCTCCAGTGAGGACGAAATTAAACAAATAAACAAATTAGCCATTGTTTTGGATGTCTGATTCACTGCAGTAAAAGTTTGCTGTGAAAATACTTTCAATGATGACTTGGACTACATACTAAGAAAATTCGAAAATTCAAACAAATATTGTAATTGGAATTGAGCATTGTCAGTAATCACTTCAGAAAAGATATCCAATAAGTGACCAGATTTGGATGTCGTACGTACATTGACAATCTAAAAACATTGACTTACACCTTTAATAAAAGAAGCAGTTTCTTTCATAAGACTATATTTTTCATCACAAAACTCCAAGCCTTTCAATGTTGATTCATGTAGAATCTTTAATGCATGTTGAACAGAAGTTTGTTGAAGATTGTTGGGATGTAGAGAAATCCAATTCAATTTGAAGATCAACGTAATATGATTGCAAAGCTCTTCCTGATATAAAGTACGAATGTGATCAAACTTAACAACAAATTAAAAAATGCATATTTGGAAAACTTTACGATCAATAAAATTGTAAGCCATATTATGAGTATTAGCAAATAAATTTCGAAAGAAATTATAGGATGAGGAATACTAAATCACTAGCATTATACTTAATAGATAATTCAGAATAGAAGTGTCTATTAACTGCAAGATTATCAGTAATCACATCCAAAATATTTAGAAACACAAGCTTCAGATAAAATATAGGTATTCAAGTTAACGACATTCTTCATTCCAACAAAGTCTATATTTTCCATTGATTGACTTTATCATAAATATGAGAACAGTTTTACAAAGAGAAAAATCTTCACAAACACCTAATAAAAAAAGTTTAAAATTGTTATTAGTGTTAAGTAATTAACATTGCATTACCTTTAGCTACATGCACAAATAAGCTATTTCAGAAAATAATAAAACTTATCCATAATTTTGCCATTGCTCAGTTCAATGCAGTGTGTTGTGTACATTTAATAGAATAACGAATTTTCAAACATCGTCCATTCTTTTGAAAGTTTGCTTAAATATTCATCCCACGAATAACTGGAGTTGACTGCACGCATCAGACGCTGAAGGGTTCTCTTCGAAGGCAAGATAGATATGTTCGATAGCAATGCATATGTTGATGACAAAAGAACAAAGTTCATTAGAATATTTTTTGAATGTTTATTGACAAAATGCAACCTCTCATTTGCTCAGCAAATTTAGTTATTTATCCAGATATATAGTATAAAACCATGATAATTCATATCATAATTATATAATTTGATGAATTTCAGTTTGGCACAAGGCTTATTGAGGCCTTTTAAATTGCTAGGCAAATCAATTGTTACAATATAATCACTACACACCAGTGGCTGTCCGCACTCTCTGTTAAAGGTCAATCACAAACATTAAATATAATATAAATTGAACAATACATGCCTCATTAATTCAAATAGTCTATAATTATACCCACTCTCAACTTTCTGATATAAAAGCAATGAATAAACTGCTTGAAGCAAAACATTGCTATGTTATTATATGATGTTGATTTGGCGGGTAACAAATAGTAGAAATAGTTAAATATTATAGAAATCCATGTTTTAGCCAATCATTGGTAAACGTAATCATTCACTTGTTGCGATTCCTTTTACGCTTAAATGCTTGAGATTGAAATAGATTCGGACGCAATTTATTGGCTGAATTTAATGTCAGCTCATTCGCTTAGAAAGTGCGACTCCGCTGTGATCGTCATTTTTATTTTAATGCACAACTTATCAATTTAATTGGAATAAACATGGTGGCAAATTTAAACGTTCAGCTTGTGGCGTAGCTCTATAGGAGCACTGCCTCTCCCACAATTTTCTTGGGATTGTCAAAAAGTAATTTTTGTGGCTTGTAAATGAAAATGACGCCAATTCGCTCGAAAATTTCTACATTACCATGCACGTTTGTAAACAACACTTACTTATACGTTGCATGGGAACTAATATTTTATTTTTCTTACATCCACAATGTTGTAGGAAAGTTTTTAAACAGTTACGAGAATTAAAATTGGCCCACATTTTTTGGTGCTAAATGCCACTGTGTTTAGTAACTAAACTTTAGTTAAGACTAGGTTACAATTACAACAGTTTATTCAGTTTTGGAATATGCTTACAATCTGCTATTAGAATTAGATAAAAAATGCACAATATATAAAAACTTTTTACACATGTTATAAGGTAATCGCCGATTGCCGCGATTATAATGACGGACCGCCCATGTTACACACCAATCACAAATGAGATCGAACACGCACTATTGTTTCGTATTCGTCATATCGCTAATTATCTAGGGTGGTTAGACCTGCAATGTTTTTCAAAATTGACAGATCACTTTTAACCAATCACCTAGTCTAACAGTGGCCTATTGACAACCCAATATTGATAGCATATTTTTTATTACAATATTTTGAAAACATTGAAGCCGAACAAGATTTGTTTAACAAACTAATTTAAAACAGTATCCTTAAATGTCATTAAAAAAGATTTTAAATAAATTTTTGACCATGAAGTATTTATGCTTTAATTTGCGTATACTTAAAAATTATTTCAATGATGAAATTTAATTCCCACGTAAATTTGAATGAGAGTCCACTAAAAACTAAAAATTTCTGAGAGTAATCTTTATAAGCAATATATATATATATAACAAAAACTAAGGGAATACCTTCATCAAAAATGAGATGTGAAATAAGTTTTTGAAGAATTGCGATGTTGTCTCTGAAAATAGGGAACACGAGAGCAGCCACATCTTCAAATAGAATCTCTGACATACGTTCCAGTATTTCAAGATTCTCTCGTTGAAAACGACCCCATTCAGTTTCATGCTAAACACACAAATGCACGCTATATTCATAATACAAATAGAAAATGTCAAAGTTGACATATAACTAGGGCAACCCAAAAAGCGATAGGGGCGACATGGGCGAAAAGGGCCGAATTTCAAAATAGGGGCGCATGTCGGTGGATGGGGGCGGAAAGGGGCGAGAAACATGCATTTTCATAATATTTGCTATCGCGTGTGTTGGTGAAACGTGCTTTTATTGGCTTAAAGCAAACATCAAACGCAATGCGGTGCGAATATTAATTGGCGCATTTAACAATACATCAGAACAGTGGCAGTGATGCCTCCTTCCTCGCTTAGTAACCTTGAAAAGGCGGAATCGTATGGTGCGTAAATATCCCGTGAATTCTCAAGGAAAGAAAGTACGCTTTTTTGCAAATTATGCAAGACTGATGTTAATTGCGCGAAGGTGACTCGAGTTAATGACCACCGAGAATCAATAAAACATAAACGTCTTATTCCTACTTTACCAGCGTTACAGTTTACAACGGCAGATGACCGCCTCAAACTGTATGTTCGAGCTTTTTTAAAAGTAGACATTCCCTTATATAAATTGAGAAATGATGCTCTTAGAGCCGCATTTGCCAGTGATGGTGTCGAGCTCCCTTCTGAATCATCTTGTCGCAGGGCTGTGAAACAAATACACGACGAGGACATCGGAAAAATTCGAAATTTGCTGAGCGGAAAAGACATTTGCATTATGTGTGACGAAAGCGAAATCAATGGCGTGAAGTTTTGTCACGTTCTTGTTGGTGAAGTTGGGACCAAACTATTTTTAATTACCTCTACTCCAGACGACAAAATAAATGCAGAGCGTGTTTGTCAGGAAGTTTACGTTGCTGTTAAAATTCTTCATTTTGATAAACATTAAATTATTCAANACATGGGCGAAAAGGGCCGAATTTCAAAATAGGGGCGCATGTCGGTGGATGGGGGCGGAAAGGGGCGAGAAACATGCATTTTCATAATATTTGCTATCGCGTGTGTTGGTGAAACGTGCTTTTATTGGCTTAAAGCAAACATCAAACGCAATGCGGTGCGAATATTAATTGGCGCATTTAACAATACATCAGAACAGTGGCAGTGATGCCTCCTTCCTCGCTTAGTAACCTTGAAAAGGCGGAATCGTATGGTGCGTAAATATCCCGTGAATTCTCAAGGAAAGAAAGTACGCTTTTTTGCAAATTATGCAAGACTGATGTTAATTGCGCGAAGGTGACTCGAGTTAATGACCATCGAGAATCAATAAAACATAAACGTCTTATTCCTACTTTACCAGCATTACAGTTTACAACGGCAGTTGACCGCCTCAAACGGTATGTTCGAGCTTTTTTAAAAGCAGACATTCCCTTATATAAATTGACAAATGATGCTCTTAGAGCCGCATTTGCCAGTGATGGTGTCGAGCTCCCTTCTGAATCATCTTCGTCGCAGGGCTGTGAAACAAATACACGACGAGGACATCGGAAAAATTTGAAATTTGCTGAGTGGAAAAGACATTTGCATTATGTGTGACGAAAGCGAANAATCTTATTGAAGTTATGCGATACATGCAAATAGTGAAAACAATCGAAAAAACAGAGGGTGAAAATACAACTATCGAAGAGGCAATTAGACAAATTCATGCTTTAGTGCAATCTTTGGATACAGATGACGAAATTCGAAAATATCTGGAAGACTGTCTTTCAAGAATGAGCGATATCAAAAAATATTGGAAAGCTCGTCACATCTTAACCCTGCAAAAATATTCAAGCTGAAGAATGCTAAGCCGACTTCAGCTCAGGTGGAAAGAAATTTCAGTAAATTGGGCAAGCTCCTCGCGAAGGATAGAAATTTTTGCCCGGATAACGTCAAATTCTATATTTGTTGTTTTTGTAACACTCATCTGGAATAAATTGTTGACGTTGAACACATTTTTATATGGGCGGAATAAGGGCGGAATTCGGGGATTTAAAAGAGCGGAGTTGGGTTGCCCTACATATAACAGTAAGGCTATAAAAAAGATGTAGGAGAAACATTTTGGACGTTGCAATTAAAAAAACTACATAAAAGCATTCTCAAATTTAATCCATGAATGAAAGATATGGCAGCATAATGCTATAGACAGTTTTCCAGTGTCAAATACTAATCCCAAGCGCTTTACAACTGTTCAGGTCCATCCTTTAATCTGCTTAAACAAAAGAAATATTAATCACCTAAAATCTCGTTGGCTTTCAAGTCATAGCAAAATTGCCATGAAGTTGTCAAGTGCAAACTCTGTTCTTGAAATTATTGCAGAAACTATTGGTAAGTGCTGGAGAAATATTGAAAAATAATTAATATATTTTACCAAAAACACAATCCCTCTGCATTGCATGCATATTCTTACAAACATTTCAGCTGCCGTAAAAATTCCAAAAAAACATTTTTACAATCGAAACGGTCTTGCATGTAAATTGGACAGGTAACTATGACGAGATAGTTTTGGTAGGAAAAAGGATAATCCCAAATCACTTTAAGGAAGTGCGCACAGTACTAATCAGTGTTGGAATCGCGCCTTAATTTTTCGCAGTGGGGCATTAGCAAGGCAAAAAATTTTCAAGCACTAGTCTGGCACGAGACGAAAATCTATAAATTTTCCGTTGAATGTAAAATGCATCTTAGATGAAACTGTATGAATGAATGTTTTGCGGAAAATATTTTCAATACTTTAAAAAACTGAATACTTTTAAGATGCAAATTAATAGATTTAGAAAATTAAAATAACAAATATATTTGATACGTATTTTAATGTGGGCACGCGCATGAAATGTTTCGGAAAAATGGACACAGATACGGCACGATATAAGGCATGGTACGATTTCAACACTGGCTCTAAAGGGAAAGAATAACTTTCTATTCAACTGCTGATGCTCTTAGACGAAATACAGAGTGGCTGGGAAGTTTCTTGGACACTCCAGACTGGTAGTTATATATTATTCTTAGATGACTGACACTAGTCCCTTTACTGCCGAAGAGCGCTTGGTGGTTGCTTTTTGGGTTCATGAACGCATCAGGAATAGCAGATGTTCAGTTTGTTCACAAAAAAGATTCGAGTAGCAAGAGCTATTATGAAGTAATCTGTACGTTTGGGAAAAAAAGTTTGGAAAAGTTACTGCTGGTTTGAACCAAGAAACAATCTGGATACGAATGGAACTTTGCAAGAACAATAAGGGTCAACAATAGGATCCTTCAGATCATTAGTAGATTACTAGATTACTCTTATTGGTCTGCAAACTTTTTGTAAATGTGTGCGATTCAAAATATTATTCTACAATTTTGTTCATACTTTGTAATTCGACTAAGAAGAATGTCTTGGAACTTTCCGACAATATATAGCTATACTCACTTAATTTAAAAGCTCTTTTTGCACAACGTAAAACGGATTCTGTTATAAAAATGCTATTGCTTTGCAAATTTTCATTTGCCTTAAGAACATAATCCAATTCTTCCTTAAAAAGAACCAAAGAAAATCAATCGATCGATTTCACATTATAAATAAAGAGCGACGACTATGCAAGTCAAATTAATTTTGGAAGTGTCATCGAACAGTTTGTAGCCGACGATAGGAGGAAAACATGTAACCAAAAATGATACGCAAGTTAGAATGTGTTATCCATTCCCAAATTTACAGGAAGTCAAATGAGGTACACTTCCTTTAGAATAATCTCATATTAGTATATTTCAGCAACTTGTACGTACAAAGAAATGTTTCTGGATTCATAGAACCAAGACCTACTATAAACATTTAAATAGGCCTTGATAGAACTCAATCGATAACAATATTGCTTACAAAGTGGGAAATTCAAACATGGAATGTAAAATAACGTGCATTTTAAATAAATTTTAAACAAATATATCTCGACATATTTATAAGGAGAGGCATCATTCTTAGAGTTAGTCTCTGATCTAAAAATATATTGGCATTGACTTACATCATCGCTTAAGTTTTCATCATCGAGTTCGTCGAGAAAGACCTGATTTGTGGAATATTGAATTTTGTTCATTATACGTCCAGCTAATTTGAGCAAACAATCACGATATCTAAAAAAGAATTCAAATTAAAAAAAAATAAAAATCTCTAAAATAAAATGCAACATACGTTTGTATAATAATAGAGTAGTTAGAAATTTTGGATTCTTTTTTCATAATGAGGTAGTCCAAAAATGAATTGGAGACTTCTAAACATGAGAGGTAGAGGTCTGGAGATCGCTAGAAATACACAAAGGTATAGTTAAAATGTACAGCACAAATTACAATTCAATATTATTCAAAAAATATTTTTAATAGTATAATCATTTATTATATCCTGTCCGGATTTATCCGGATTAACTGTCAATTTCAAGAGTCAGAAATTCTCAAGTTTTTCATATAAACTGAATTCTGCAGGCATGTGTGATCGTTAAGTCCTCTCATTAATTAGCTTATGAACAGCAATCTATGGAACAACACAATGTAGTGTAATATAGCGTTACGTTAAAAATTTTGGCCGTCAGTTCTAACAAAATTAAATATATATTAAAAGCAGACTAAAAAATTAAGCGAGAAAAACATTTTCAAAACATTTTTTCTATCTGTGTGTGAGGCAACAAAATATTTACATTAACAATATTTAAGCAAAATTTAAACTTATTGATTATAACAATGTATGACGAGAAAAATCCTTCACTAGGTGCACTAGTTGCAGGAAAAGCAAGCATATCAACAGCAAGTTGAGATAGAAAAGTGTCAATGCTATCAAATGCAGGTATAAATTCCTTAAAATTCTCAAAAAACGTTGAAATTTATTGTCTTCATAAAACATGCAGGTAAATATTTCACATCTAAATTAAGGGTGGACATGGGTACACATTTCTCCATTAAACCCAGCCAGCACCTACGGCGTTTGTACCCGCATCCAACCCACACTCGCAAATTGTTATAAATACATAACCGCACCTGACCCATATCCACAGTTTTATATTATCATAACCGCATTTTTTATTTACTGACAATATTATACTGATCCAATTTATGAGTTTAAAATGTCTAATTGGGCAAAATTGAATGTATATACACCATTTGATTGCATTAAATTATTTTTTAATTCGTACTTATATAATAGTTATGTACACATTGCCCTTACAACTTTACTTTACATATAAGTTCCATGATTGCCATTTTACTATTTTATTTATTTTCATTTGTAAGTTTGAAAATATTTGTTTATATTTTGGTGATAGTATATTTTGCACATTGTAATATTTTTAAGCTTAGTATCCAATCTTGGATAAACATCAGCAAAACGGTATGTGGATCAAGCAATAATGAAAAACTATATTCCCGCACAAGAAAAGGGACATTCACTTGCGGCAGAAGACGCCTGTGCAACGAAAACTCTTCGAGCAATGCTGTTCAAAATGGGCAAATTATTCTTGTTGTGATACCACAATACCAGTGGGTTTTTTGTAAACTGTACCAACAATTTAATTCTGATAAGCGCGAATTTCTTCATTAACCATCATTTCAGATTTCTCAGAAACAGCGCAAGCTTCAAACATGTCGTCAAATAATAACATGCGAGATTTTTTGTTGTTGGTGCTGACACTTTAACAATGGTGGGGTCCTCTTGCAATAGCCCTGCAGCAGATAGCGCCCTTAATCATGCATTGATATCCAGCTTTACTTGAGCAAGGAATGATGTTGTAGTCGACGGTGAATTTGCAATCATGGATAGTGATTTG
This sequence comes from Hofstenia miamia, assembly GCA_900660155.1. NCBI lineage: Eukaryota > Metazoa > Xenacoelomorpha > Acoela > Hofsteniidae > Hofstenia > Hofstenia miamia. Next base: position 198,752 of record CABFPE010000719.1, on the reverse strand, counting down.
AGGTTTGGGTGCGTAAACGAAGCGATGAGATGGAGCTCTACTGTAGACGTCTAACATTTATTCTCAATGGCGTTTAGCAGATTGGAGGCTATTGTGTAAATTACTGGATATGATTCAGGTTAGAACTCTTTGCAATAACGCTCCTCTTGGTAATATGCCACAATCACCATGTGCATTGTCGAGATAGTTGATACTTCAAGCTGCCTAAAAATTTCTCTAAGACGTCCTATCTACTCCACCACCTCCGAAATCAGAACACGATTGCGCGGAAGTTTGCGGATCATTTTGCGCTCAGGTAAAACTTTGCGCAATGCTTCGTAGTTACGATCAAATACACAAAACAGCTGAATAAAGTCTTCCCAGCTACGTGTCTTACAAGAACGGTTGATTGAAATTGGCAACCAAGGATTTATTCCAGATGAATGTGAAATGTAGATTTGGAGATTCTGCATGGTATTCAAAAGTTGCTTCAGATCGTTCTCTACTTCAACACTAGCAGAGAATTTGTCTGTAAAACATGTGTGGAAGCGATTGCAGAAACATATAATTAGTATCACTTTCCAATGCAAGCAATGCGATTGATAAAGAATCAGTTATAATATGCGGAATTCCATAATAGACCATAATATCGTGTATTTCCTTTCTGATATTTTCACCTAAATAGGAAACATCCGGAAACACCCGACAAGCAAGTTCAAGTCGTGAAAGTTCCAATGCATCAGCGGTTTTAAGTTAGACGACAGAAACATCTAGATAGCTGTGTTTGATAACATTATCTGCCCATAAATCCGTTGTCAGTGACAATGTTCCAAATGTAAGAGCAAATGGAATGTCTTCCCTAATTTTACCCTCCATAAAGCTGTATTTATCCGTAACAGCAAGAGCAACAGTTCCTCTGCCAATCCAGTTATCCGCAAACTTGATGCCGGAACTCTTCTGACCAAATTGTGCCTCAAACTGCGTGCGCAAGTTCATGTAATGCGTTTTGTTCAACAGAGAGAAACGAACGAGTTTATTCCATTAAGAACATGATCCACAAGAATTTTCTTAAGTTCCGCCTTTTCAGAGCCGGATAGTGCGTCACCGGGACCTTTAGGAGTAAAACATAAGTTTGACTGATTAGAAGTTTTCGGCTGCTTTGTGCATTGGGCAAGATGGGCTAATCAATTTGACGGTCCGGTATGTCTTCCATCATTATTTCGTACTTTCAGTGTGCAAAAGCAGTGCTTGCAGGCAGCGATTTGTGTGAGACTATCATTCCCATTTGTTGACACTGCAAATTGTTTCCAAACTCCAACATCATTGATGTCTGGTGACAACGCAAGCCAAAGTCGGGAAGAGCACAAAAAATCCTCCAAGACCTCCCAAACAGATCTTGGGTGCCTTTCAAAGCAAAATCCCAGAAAGATTTCAGAGGAACTTCGCAAGGAATGGGCTAATGGTCACATTGTGACGGCAAGAACTGTGCGAAACATCCTGCAGAAGTACTCAATTGGGTTTTTGTGGTACTCAGAAATCCATTATTAACCTCAAAGCAAAGATTACGCCGGCTGAAGTGTACCAAGTTTGTGAGAGACAATTCGTCTGAACATTGGTCTAATGTTATATTTTCAGATTAGTCAAGGTTTGAGCTATACTCATCAAAAAGAATGTGGATAAAGAGACCAACTGCGTAGAAGGTCAGATTCTTGCTTCAATTAATTCTGAAAAACTCACTAATATTTTGGCCAAACACGCAGCAATGCGATTTGACATTGACTCGACCAGCTTTCTACAATCAGTAATCTCTGTGCACCATACCACTTTAATTTGCTCCTTCAGATAGTCGAGTAATGTGCATTGGCGCTTCCTCAGACAGTTTTTGATGTGAAGCCAGCAATTTTCTATAACGTTGAGGTCTGGGGAGTTTCCCGGCTCGTTCTCAAGCAGCCGACAGTCTTGTGTTGCAATCCACAGTTTCACAACTTTGGCGCTGTGGCAAGAAGCACCATCTTGTTGTAGTACAGATGTTTCGTGAAGCTGCATAAACATGGGAACTTTCTCCTGAATTATTGAGGTAGGCTTTGGCTGTGACTGTCTCGTTGTGAGGAATAAAATGCAGACCAGCACGCCCATTTGCAGTTATAGCACCCCAAATCATCACAGAAGGTGCTGCGCGGACAAGTTTTTTGTGTGCAACGTGTGTTGAATCTTTGGTTTCTTGGTCTTCAAACGTGTAGCCGGTATGATTTACACTGGCAGATCTTGGATTCGTCACTAAACATTACTTGAAGTCACATCTCACGGGTGTAGTGTTGGTATTGGCTGCAGAAGCGCAACTGGTTTCGAATGTTCTTTGAAAACAATCGGGGTGTGGCTGCCGGTTTGCACGATGGAAGATCAAAAGTAGTATTCAATCGACGCCTAATGGTGCGTGTTGATACATTCTTCACTAACACACCTAGATTTGCTTTGACCTCAGAAGATGAAGAGAATGGTTGATTGACGACGTAAAGGTGAATGACCCGGTCAGTGTAGGGTTGTCACTTTTGGTCTTCCAGACCGCTTGTGAGAGGAAAAATTCTTCAGTTGCTGATAGCGAGTAACACTTCTGGATATCGAAGATACTGACACGGCCATTCTAACAGCTATAGCGTGATAACTGTACCCCTCCTCGTACAAGATATAAATTTGAGCACGCTTTGTTGGTGAAATTTCACTACCACGGACCATATTTCAAACTATAATGATAGTGCTTTTCAGTGAAAATGTAGTGTGTGTAAACTTAAAGTTGTGTTAATTTGATTGGCTAAATGAATCTGTTGTAAATTCTAAGAAAAAATTGGGAATTCCAGGAATTTTACGAAGTTTCCAGGAAATAGTATAAAACACGCTTTAGACAGGTGACTGTTCCCAAACTTTTGGCCAGTACTATATATATATATATATATATATATATATA
>CABFPE010000719.1:167286-188788 GCA_900660155.1 Hofstenia miamia | reverse complement strand
AAACATTATCTGAGGACATCTGCTGCAGAAAGGAAAGCATGTGATGGCATATCACCCCCATAACCTCATCATAAGCACGGGGAATAAAGTTCTTTCCGATGAATTCATTCAGGCACTCCATTGCATTTACACCTAAATGATGCATATGTATGTAATGGGGAAAAACTATTCATCATACATGCACAGAGATATACAGTTATTTTGTGTAAATCATCAGCAAATTCACAGAGCAGTTTGTCATTACTTTTTAGCATTGAAAAAAGATAGATTTTTAATGTTAAATTTCGCAAAATTATGATTATTCAGTAAAATTCATTGTCCAAATTCATTCCACTAAGACAACTGTATCAACTGAATGCTAGACATAGAATAAATTATAATTATAAAATGACATTTAGTTGTAGAGTGAACTTTCATTATAATATTGCAAGAAATGCATTATAAGCCATTCACAGAGCAAATTCATGTTACCCAATGAGGCTTTGTTCTGCATGGGCAGCATTCCTAGATTAGCCAATTGAAAGATTGCAGAAATAAGCCTTGGAAGCATTTCTTGTGCAAGGGGAAGTGATCCAAATATTTGACTTAAGCATCCAAGAGATCGCTGACCGCGAACATAAACATCCGTGCTACTGTGAAGAGAGCTGGAGAAAAAATCTAAGCATATCATAATTCACTACAATCAATAAAAGACTTGAAATTTTACAAAGTGAGTTTAAGAAATGTTATCACAAGCAATCAAAGTATTATAAAAAATTTCTTAAAAAATTTCGATTATAAAAGCTTAAATATCCATTATAATTTAAGCTGTAGCTAAATGAAAAAATAGATTTCAGAACATATGATAAGGGTTAAAGCAAAACAATCCAAAGTGGTTTTAGAATAGCTGTTCTATGCGATGCAGCATCCGCACAGTGGCGTACGCAAGAGGAACATGGTGGAAAGTCCGCGTCAATTTTTCAAAAATGAATTTGATTGGTAAATTAAAAAAATTCAAGAAAATATTAAAGAGAACTTAATACTAAGGTTCTGAATTGCAATTTTATGGTCTACTTTTTCAATATTTTCATGACTGAGATGTAGCCTCCCGGCAGAAAATCCTGCCCGACATATACCTATATTAAAAATGCTGATGTATGAAAATTGTAAATTTACGTGAATAAATACAAATTTCTGCAAATCATGTGCTACAATTAGCATTCAAAAATCTAGATAAATTAAAAAATTATTTTGCACATAATAACACTAAGCAAAAGGAAAAAATATTGAGGTTTTCGTCACCAAATTTGCTATAAAATTCTGTTTTGCGCACTCAGTGTGTAATTTAGGAACGTTTTTGAAAATAGACACTACCTAAACAACTCCCAAGCATAGAACCACAAATTATACTCTGCATCATAAATCTTGAGACAAAACCATAAGCAAAAAATGTTTAATATCTCAACAATTTTATGTAGAATGATGAAATTCATAGCTCATAAAGAAAATATTAAAGAACATAACAATAGAGCTTAATAGTCAATAGATTCACATCCTGCTCCAAGCAGAACTAAAATTTGCTTGGCGAAGATTTCATCAATTTAACCAATGTATCACGTTTTATATGCCCACCAGCAGCTTGAATTTCTCCTTTAAGCTTTTATTTTTTGTACTTAGATCGCTTCTCAACAATTAGTTTTATGAACTTTCCAACACCTCTGAAAAAAATTCAAGAAAATATTAAAGAGAACTTAATACTAAGGTTCTGAATTGCAATTTTATGGTCTACTTTTTCAATATTTTCATGACTGAGATGTAGCCTCCCGGCAGAAAATCCTGCCCGACATATACCTATATTAAAAATGCTGATGTATGAAAATTGTAAATTTACGTGAATAAATACAAATTTCTGCAAATCATGTGCTACAATTAGCATTCAAAAATCTAGATAAATTAAAAAATTATTTTGCACATAATAACACTAAGCAAAAGGAAAAAATATTGAGGTTTTCGTCACCAAATTTGCTATAAAATTCTGTTTTGCGCACTCAGTGTGTAATTTAGGAACGTTTTTGAAAATAGACACTACCTAAACAACTCCCAAGCATAGAACCACAAATTATACTCTGCATCATAAATCTTGAGACAAAACCATAAGCAAAAAATGTTTAATATCTCAACAATTTTATGTAGAATGATGAAATTCATAGCTCATAAAGAAAATATTAAAGAACATAACAATAGAGCTTAATAGTCAATAGATTCACATCCTGCTCCAAGCAGAACTAAAATTTGCTTGGCGAAGATTTCATCAATTTAACCAATGTATCACGTTTTATATGCCCACCAGCAGCTTGAATTTCTCCTTTAAGCCTTTATTTTTTGTACTTAGATCGCTTCTCAACAATTAGTTTTATGAACTTTCCAACACCTCTGTATTGTTCTTATCAAACATTGACACCTGTGTGCTTCCTTAACTTACGATAGAACTCATAGTTTGATTCCTGTTAACAATTTGAGTAATGATTCTCTGCTCGTCATTTGTAATTGCAATTTTTGTCGGTCTCCCTGGTCTTTCATTGTCTTGCAACGACTCACTTTTATTTATTGCCGAAAATGTCCTTCTTTAAAAATTTCTGAGTGCCGCCATTATATAAAATTATGAGTTTTTGTTTTTCTAGTTTAAACATCATTTTTCCAATACAACAGCATTGTTTATCACATGGTATATAAATATTAAAAATATTATTTTTTACAATTCCTGATAAAATCATCTTGTCCAAATGTGTCCCAAATTTTTTTACCAATGAGAAAAAGATTAAGCTATCATTTTCGCAGAGATTCATCGAACGTTCTTAATTGTAAGTGAAATGATATAGTACATTGTTTTGCTTAAATAGATAATTTCGCTAAAATTTCAAGTTTAAGTCACGATGCAGTTTATCCTTATAAGATTCAAAGTAAAATTTTTAAATTGCAAAGTTTTTACAGGCAAAATTCAAAATGGATTAAAGGTTTTTGGTTTTGAAAATGCAACCATGACGTTACTAGATATTGTGTTCAATCGGTAGAATATCTTAAACTTGAACACTAAGTTATTCAGTTATGGTTTGATATTTGCAATATCACTTTAAAGATTTGCAAATTTTGTTTGATTTGCAAGCATTGCTCTTTTTATGGCGTCTTATGAGGGTACACTAAACCGTATGCAGACTCATTTGACACGAAACAAATAGGATAATTATAGGCGACATTTGCATTCTTGGTACTTTCAAAAATGATGAAATAAAATTTCGATTTGGGATCCTGAGAAAGGCTTGTGGAAGCAATTATCTTATTGGAGATAACTAGAGAACTGAATTTGGCAAACAATGTGAATGTTTTTATTTAATAACACAACTTTAACTTAAATTCGGTTAATGTATGATATTTATATAGTTTTTAATTTCATGGAAATTAGACAGGAAAATTTATTAATTATGTACTCAACGCTCAACCATATTCCTGCTACAATCAAGAACGTTTTGATATGCATAAAAAACATCACAAATTCATTTCCTACATTTGAAATAAATTGAAATACTACATTTAGTATATTGTCTAACGAAATTCTCAAAAAATGAGTTTAAATTTTGATAGATTTTTCAATATTACCCATATTCTTTACGAACCCTCATTACTTATATTGATAGATGCAAAGTCATCTCTGATTTTTCAAATCTTGACTATGCAGAATATTTTTTACAGAAATGACGATACGGGAAATGAGGATACAGGATTTTGTAAAAATTGGGAATGTTAAAAACCCTGAAAGGTTTAAAGACTGACGACTGCTTACTTTAATTATGGCCTGACGACTTATAGGACAACAAACAATGAAATAATAAACGCAGTTAAAACAGAAATTTCCTTCAAAATTCAAAATAAAGAGAATAAGAATTTTTCTCACTTTAAAAAACTTATTACAATCGCATTTATTTCAAAAGAAACAAAAAATCATCAATTTAAATTGCTTGCCCGAACAAATGAAAATGCCCAGTGATGAAGTGCAATAAATCAATGGAAATACTGCATTTCAAAGCAAAGAGTTTAAAGATATATTCCTGCAGGTGAAACTCTGCAATCTATATATGTAGTTTCATTGCAAGTGAAATGTTTGATTTTAAAATGTAGAAAATTTATAGTTTATTATTAATGGCTTCATTTTTGATATACAACTTTACACAATATCAACTAAAGCAAAATAGTTAAAAATTGTATGTGATTAAAATAATTAATTAGTTGAATTGATTTCTTAAGACAAATACTTACATCAAATGCTGACTTCTGGGTTAAGTGCATTGTTGGTCTCATTTTAGTAAATTCTACAACAAATTGTCAGGTCCTGGACTGGCCCAAATTTCTTTAGAATTTCGTTAACAACAAAATGAGATGTATTATAAATTAGTGAAAATCCATATCATAAAATTCAATTGAAACCGTATTATCGCAAATGAAAGGAGTTGTAGATGATACTATTATATATAAAAAGTCTTAGAGTCCTTGCAATTCGTAATACCCCGTTCATACGTGACATAAGACATGCATGTCTTGTGTTTTCAATGAACACGCGACATTCAACCACTCAAGTAGAGCACTTGAAAAACATTCGAATATCAAAAGATTTTGATTTTCTCGAGTGTCTTGTGTCTTGTGTCACCGTGTAAACACCCAAAACATGAGACATGCATGTTTTTGAATCAAATTAATTAACAATTGTACCAAGATTTAACACAAATTAGAACAATATTACTAATCAAAGTTAACAACTAAATTGATCAAATTTTTAGCCGAAATTATTTTGAAGGATAGAAATAGAATATATTTTTCTTTTCAATTTAAATATATTCTGATTTTCAAGGATTCGGTTAAGTTAAGAAGATATCCGATCCGGTTAAATTATATTGGGACGCCCAGGACTAATCATTAATAATATTTTATGTATGTAATCCCAAATCGCAAAATTTTAAGATTTCAATCACTTAACACAGAATATCACAAACAAATAATATTTAGACTCACATTTAATGCCTAAATCTGTTGCAATTTCTGGAAAGGTTTTCTTCTTTAGATCCCTGTTCTTATAACAGGAATCGAGACATCACAATAATTTCGGCTATAAATATGATCAATTTAGTAGTTAACTTTGATTAGGAAAATTGTTCTAATTTGTGTTTGGGTGTTTACACGGTGACACAAGACATAAGATACTCGAGAAAATCAAAATCTTTTGATATTCGAATATTTTTCAAGTGCTCTACTTGAGTGGTTGAATGTCGCGTGTTTCGGGTGTTTAGACGTGACATTCGCTCATTGAAAACACAAGACATGCATGTCTCCTGTCACGTGTAAACGGGGTATAAATAATATACGTTCAGAATTGTTATATATTTCCAGTTTGTATTATTCGTATTAATGTATCCTAAATAATCCGGATGAAGAGAAATGGAATTTGCATGTATACCTAAGGATTCGTTACTAGGAGATGGCGGAGGAGTACTTTGTGATGAAGGGAGAAACAATCTCTGAATTACACTTTCCAAGCAACCTAAATTTCAAAAAGATTAAAGCAAAAATTTTACTTAAAAAATAATCAAAATACATTCTATTCATGACCAAAAATTACTTCAAGAAATTCTTGTCAAATAAAATTGAATTTGTAAAAAGCTTCAAAAAATATTCAAGTGGCTCCAACAAAATCCACTTGCACTAAATCTCCGTTTCGCCATTATATGAACAAGTTAGATTTCCTTCACCTCAAAATAGAATTTGCTCACACAAAGTTAATATACATTTCATATACATCGAAAAATGTGATTGGTGAATTTGTAAGAATAAAATCATGCTAAAGAAGCACCCACATCCAATCCTGATAAATTTGATTTATTACTCAGAATTGGGAAAATATTGAAGGATGAAAAAATACAAATAGGAGTATATAATAAAATTTAGAATGACATGAGAATCTGAGAAATCTAACCTGTAAGTAACAACATCATGTTGGGAATGCAATCAGACAAAAGCGTTTTCAGCTCTCGCTTTCTTGCGACATTTATTTCATCGCTGGACGAAGTAAATTCTTCTAACGTTATCAATAAAAGTAACAGGCCTACGCAGGAATGGGACGTCTGATTGATTAACTAAAGAAACAAGCAAATATATTAAAAAAGGAAGCCTCTTTAGAGTTGTCTATTCTTTGCACCATATGTCAAATGTTCTCAACGATAAAAGCTTTATGCATACATACATTAGTGTGTTGTTTTATATAGCTCCTGCTTAGTAGAATGTCATCCTTTTCAGATAATATGATTATTTATGCAAATTTGTGAAAATTGGAAGGATCAACGTAATGAATCTGATTCCGATTGTATATCGAAAAGGTCCATTATGCAAAACGCCAAAAAATGTGCGATATAAATACCTGGCGTTAAATATAAAGTCAATATTTAGTGGCACTGCTAAAGGTTGCATAAAAAAATACATTTCATTCAATTTATTTAAAAATTTTTACATAAGAATCTGCCTTCTTTATAGCGAATAGTGACTCGCACAAAATAGCAGTCAGGAATTGAAACCGGGCACAAATTTCTATCATCACTATGTGAATGTACTGTAAATGCGCGAAAATAATGTAAATCATTTAAAGGAGGAAATGATGAAACTGATTTGAGATAAATATCTGAGGCCCACTCTATTTCGAAATATATTTTGCAGAGTGAACACAAACCTGATAAACGCCAGCAAAATATTCTGGGTGAATTTTCGGCCATTCGATTCTCGCAATGTCCGCTATAAGTTTACAGACTTTTGTTGCAACAAAATTGGATAAATGCAAATAATTTTCGTACAGATAACCAATCAGCGCATTTCTTACTTCTCTTTGTTGCGTCTCTGGGAGGCTATGCCATTGGAAAAATATCACCTTCTAAATGGAAACATATCAAATCAAGAAAATTGCAGAGACATTCTGAAAGCATATATAATTACTGTTCACAATTCAGAATTGCATATACATATAATTTGTTGTTTTAAATATTGTAAGATTCTTGGAATATGAATATGCAGATTTTAGCACCATGTATAAAAATTCTTTAAAATTTCAAAAACAAGGCATTTTAAGAGGACATATTTAAAGTCTTGCCAAAATCAATTTCGAAAGGCAAATTAAATCATATCAGACAGAGGATTTTTAATCACGAATCACCATTGGCGCATTGCACTTCGAAATAAGTAACTGCAAGCACAGCAGCCGATCTATTCCAGTTCCAACAAATGCTTCTAATTGCATAAGCTCTATTGAGCCACACCAAGCTGTGCTTACTACAACAGGAGTGACAACCATATTTGTGCATATTCAAATTAGTAAACAATAAATCTAACTAAATGTATAAAAATATTTTATGCAAAAAGTTATTTTTAACAAAGTTCACATTTTTTTCCATCAGAATTAGATATAATGGCCTGCGTTTTTGATGACAAAAAACAATATTCACATCGAAAGTACATGCTAGTTTTTAATGAAAATTACAAAAGCATTATTATTCTTCCAGCTCTTTGTTACAAGTACTTCTTTAAAAGTGATGTAGTCAGCGATTTAAAAAACTATTGCTAGTTCATTAGAATTTAGTGTATTTCGCATAAGCCATACCATGTTAATTTAATCATAATCACTTTCACCTAGCTCAGTAAACCGGCATGCAGATATTACAAATGACCTCCAAAAGGAGATGAAACCATGGATAACACAATTCGAGCAAGCTCTTACATCATCATCAACTGCATTTCCGAACAAATATCAATTCACATATTTGCAAAAGCTTTAATGTATATTTTCTTCAATATGCACACCGCAAAACTTCTGGAAGGTATTCCATTTATTAAAAATATTTAAACAAATTACTTGGTATTTTCTAAGTGATTAAATTTCACTAGATTTGTTTCTTAATTTCAAGAAATTAACGAAGAAACCTAACCAATCAATGCGCGAGTACGTAAGCGAATTTGAGCAGATATCGCTTCAACTCAAAGAAAGAGGTATGACACTTGACGATGGTGTTTTAGCAGCAGAACTTTTAGACAAATCTGGTTTAAGCGAAAAAGAAGTGATCATGATATTAGCATCAACCGCTCTGGACCTTAAAGCTGTTCGATTCACACTTCTTCGAATGTTCTCAAAGACAAACAACACAATTTCTGAACAAGTTAAAATTGAATCTACTGCATATAAAGTAAATTGTTCATTGGTGATGATGATGCCTTCATGGCACGTGGACAATTTCGTCGACGTTAAAATTATGCTCCATCAAGGACAACATATTTGCGACAGCGTGGAAGTTATTCGCTTCAGTTAAATTCAAAACTTAGATGTTATATCTGTGATTCTACCATGCACTTAAAACGATCATGCCTTCATCGCAAAGATATGATTAACAAAGAAAACGTCATATATATTGCTTACTCAACATTTAATCAAATATTGGTCACAAATAATCCTAAGACAGGAATAATTGATACTGCCTGTACAAAGACGGTCTCTTGATATCATTGGCTGAAAGAGCTATGAAAGAGCAACAAAAGAAATTTATGTTCGAGAACAATCTAAAAGCCTGTTTATATTTGGAGATGGAGTTCGTAAGTTCCGTTTGTTTTTTGCTGTTATTTCAGTATATTTTGGTTTGGATATTTATCGCATTAGGGTTGAAATAGTTGATGAAAATTTACCTTTGTTAATTTCAAACGCAACTTTAGCTAAACTTGATGCTATTATTAATTGAAAAAATGAGACTGTTACGATTAAAGCTCAAAATATTGATTTAACGAATACATCTAGTGGTCATTTTATGATTAGCTTGGAAAAGCAAAATCTTCAAGTTTGTCATTCCGTAGTTTGTTCAAATGAAATTACGAAGAAAGATTTACAACAATTACATAAGCAATATGGTCACTAAAGCAAAGAACAATTGTCAAATTTGCTTAAAACTGCTAACTAATATTTTTGTGATAATAATCTAAACGATATTAGGGCCAAATGCAATATACAGTACTGGCCAAAAGTTTGGGAACAGTAACCTGTCTAAAGCGTGTTTTATGCTATTTCCTGGAAACTTCGAAAAATTCCTGGAATTCCCAATTTTTTCTTAGAATTTACAACAGATTAATTTAGCCAATAAAATTAACACAACTTTAAATTTACACACAATACATTTTCACTGAAAAAGCACTATCATTATAATTGGAAATATTGTCCGTGGTAGTGAAATTTCGCAAACAAAGCGTGCTTAAATTCATATCTTGTACGAGGAGAGGTACAATTATCGCGCTATAGCTGTTAGAACGGGCGTGTCAGTAGCTTCGGCATCCAAAAATGTTACTTGCTATCAGCAAATGCAAAATTTTTCCCAAAAGTGACAACCCCTCAGACTGACCATCTCATTCATCGTTACGTCGTCAATCAACCATTCTCTTCATCTTCTGAAGTCAAAGCAAATCTAGATGCGGTAGTGCAGAATGTATCAAAACGCACCCTTAGGCGTCGATTGAATATTACCTTTCACCTTCGATCGTGCAAACTGGCAGTCAAACACCGGTTGTCTTCAAAGAACATTCGAGACTGGTTGCACTTCTGCAGGAAATACCAACACTAGACCCCCGAGATGTGGCATCAAGTAATGTTTAGTGACGAATCCAAGATTTGCCAGTTTACTTTCTACACGGTGTTATCATATCGTTTCTACATTGCGTTGTTCAGTGTAAAATACAAAAATTTCTAAATTTGGATAGTGTTCCCAAACTTTTGGCCAGCACTGTATGTCAAAAGTAATCTAAAGCTTACCCAGAAGTAGAATCTTGCAACCGTTTGCATACTGCTAATTAATTGGTATATTATTATAGTCGAAATAAAGCTGCTAAAATGGATGGTAACGATGGAGTTGAGTACCTTTTAAAGCACGGTGGAAGCTATAAAAGATGTCATGGCGTGGACCTTAAGTGTTATGAACATAATGATTGCCAATCTAAAAACCCCAATTTGGTCTGGCAGTCTGACAATTTAAAACAAGTTATTACTGCTCCTATAACTAAACAAAAGTTTGATGTTGTTGAAGATTTTTAAACCGAGGATGCTTGCATTGACGTTGAGTTAGATAATTCTGAAAATGCCGACTTTGGGGATAAGCCACAAGATATCAATAAATTAAGATACCCTCAACGTACGAGAAAAGTACCAGAAAGATATGGGGAGCGTATACTTTTAACAATAGTACAATATTGGACAGGGACTTGATTAATGCCAAGTTTGAAAAATAACCAATTGGTTGCACAATGATGTCATTGAGGAAGTGACATTAAATGAATATGAAGCTGCTCAATTTAATGTTGTAGATAGCTGTTAGGTCATAAGCAATAAACAGGTAGAAGGGGGGCAAGGTTAGTTGGCAAAGGCTTTCAGGATATTGATGCAACTTATAATTATTTTCCCACTTCTAGTCAGTTGGCGTATCCTACATCTTGTAGCATTAAACTATAACTGGAAAATTATTTTTGGTGACGTCAAATCAGCAAGGGAACACAATGAACAGATGTGTATATTTAGTACCGATTAAGGAATTTAGGACTACACTCAGTACTTATTGGCGTTTAAAGAAATGTATTTACGGCTTAGCGGATGCATCTCGACAGTGGTATCTAAGATTTTTGATGAAACGCTAAAATTAGGCGGTGTATCGTCAAGCTGTGATAAACGCATTTTTTCGTTTAGAAAAAACGACAAAATTGTTGGTGCGATAGCAGTACATGTTGATTATATGACATTTGTTGGTAATGATTATTTTTAGAATAATATTGTGGCCGCATTAAGGCAGTGATAAAGTTTGGTAACAAAAAATTTTGAGTAATGAAATAGTGACCTTTTTTGGGTCTTAATGTTTGGAAGAGTGATGTTTGTGTAAATCTTAATCAAAAAGACTTTGTTGATAACTTTTAATTTGAAAATGTTGGTGAAATTGACCCGAGATCGCTGATTGGTTGATAAGTTGTTGTGGGTGGCCAATGCAACGTGTCCTGAAATTTCTTATCGCGTAGCAAGCCTAACAGGTTCTAGCAATGCATATCCTGCTGAAATCTTTTTCTACTCTTCAAGAAATTACCAGCTTTCTGAACAACTCTGACATATATTTACAAATTAAAATGTGTTCCAATGATCCGGGTTTTCAGTGATGCATCATGCCACTCAAATAACAGTTTTCAGGTTACTTAATGTACTTTGGTAATACATTATTAACGTAGACCGCAAAGCGTATTAAAGCGTATTGTCCGCAGCTCATTCGTTGTGGAAATTTTAGCAATGCTAGATGTATTTATATGGAAGTTGTTATTCGAGAAATTATTTACTTTCTTACAACTAAAAGGCATGTGATATTGGCATATACTGATAATAAATCTCTTCATTATTTAATTCTTAAAGGCGTTAATGTAACCGAGAAACGTATATGCTCTGATATTAATTCTATTCGCGAGGGTATGACCAAAGAATGGGAAGTATATTGGATTCTGACGTCATGTATGTCTGCTGATATTTTGACAAAGCTATTATCAAGGAATATTCATCAGCTAAACAAAAACCCGGGGGAATATATCACGGTGAATCAGTTATAACAATCTGTTTAATAAACTTGTACATATTAATTATTGTAAATAGTTTTTAATTAGATGTCATTTTGTGTTCTTACTTCTAAAGTTATAGTCTGATTCTTTATGTAGGCACTTCATGAAACGGGAAGAATAATTTCTGTGTATAGGAGTATCCAAACAAAGTTTTAGCATTTTCATCGTTGGCATTATTCATTGATCGCTCTACCTCTTCTATAAAAGAAATCACTTCTTTGTAGGATCAAAAAGGATTTGAGCAGATCAAAATTTATAGCAAATTATGATTTCATTTGTGATCGACTTTAATTTTAAAATATAGACTACCTTCTGCTCAAATAATATCGAAAGCGAATATTTGCCATTAAAAACTTTATTACATTTCGTAAAGATAAGTGTTATTCATTTTGCCATAAGTTCCTATTGATTAAATCAGAGATGACTCCATTTAGTTAGATGACATGAAAAACCGAGAATGTCATGAAAAAGTAATTTCTCTTAGCCAAGAAAAGCTGTTGTGGAAAAGCAGAATGAAATTTTTTGTGTGTAGAGAATGCGAGTTGGAGAATCCCCATTACTAGCGAATTTCATATTTGAAAGGGTTGTTGAGTCAAGTACTAAAAAATGGCTACAGAAAAAAACATTAAATTAAAGGATGTTGATTTATTAAAATTGTCCATAACAACTTCATTAAGTGCTGATAGTCTAGCGTCTGCTGTCTGTTGGTAATCGTGTATCTAGTTTCCTTAAAAATTAATAGTTTGGACAAGTAACCAGTTAGTTAAACACATATTTTCAATTCTACTGCTTAAAGTGATGATTGAATGATTTTTAATTCCAAACTATTATTTCAGATCTCTTATACCGATTAGTTGGCCTGTATCTTGTTGGTATATTAGAACACTGTGGGGATCTGTAGGAATTAAATGATCTTTCACTGATTTGAAATGTGCATGGCAAGGTCAATGGAGTTTACAAATTCTCATATTATTGGTAGGATGCTAAATGCAGCACCTGAATAATTGCTTTTAAATTAATCTATTAATATAATTGTAATAATGATTTCATAATCACCATACTTTTTCAAAAATAACATGTTTGTATTATATTATAAGTTAACCTATATCCTATTATATTATAAGTTAACCTATATCCTATTATATTATAAGTTAACCTATATCCTATTATATTATAAGTTAACCTATATCCTGGCGAAAATTTCAGTTTTGAACACCAACTAATGAAAAATATATAAGATGCCAATATTAATTATTTCAACGTGAAATAAACTACAAAAAAATATTAAGCGCGCAAATTCCACAAGGATTTAATAGTAAACTATTGTAGATTAAATTAAAGTTATCAAATAAGTACGAACCTCAATCTTGTTTGGTAAGGCATTGTATCTTATATAAATCTTTTGGTAAAGCATATATTTATATATAGTTTTCTTTTAAGTAATGCACGCGTTTATTCTCATAATTTCTTCTGCATCCTCCAACAGAACATTTACATGACTAATGCAATATATAATACGCTTCGTTAAAGGATAGCTACAGAAATTTACGTTCATTCCACAAGGTGGCGTTTTTATAGGATAAATGAATTCTTCATAATAAATGAACGGGTATCACTCCTATTGTATTAAGCACTCTTTGGCCACACATACAATGAAAATCAGCAAGCATTGTAATTTTAATGAATATTAGAAAAAATTACTTAACGCGTTTTTAGACGAAAAAGAAATCATTAATGGAAATTATCTATACATATATATATATATATACAGTCATAGCCAAAAGTTTTTCAATAGCTTTGTTTATAATAAATGTATAATCACTACATCACAGTACATTGAATATTTGGTAATAATACAAGAGTATGCATTATATTGCATGTATTGAATTTTCTTGAAATTATGAAATTATCAAATTATATAGTGCTAAGTTGTATAATAAGCTAAAAATGAAAATTTGCAAATTTTCGGTGGTCAGAAATTTTTTGAACACTATATTAAGTCTGGAGACTGATGTCGCCAATTCTCCACAAAATTAATGATATTGTACTTCATCCAATTTTTTACAAGGGCAGATCAATGGCATGGTGCATTGTCATCCTGGAATCTGTAGGAATTAATTTGAAATGTTTACTGTAGTCAGCATTCCAGTCTTAAAGATTTTAATATATTTCTTGCCATTAACTGTTCAATCAAATATTTTAATTTCCCCAACACCTTTTGATGCTATACACCCCCAAAAACCATAACTGACGTGGATGATATATATCGTTATTCATGAACTATCTGCTGCTGTACATTTCGTAAATAAGTAACTGTGTCTATGTTTAATGAATTGATTAAACCTATTAATGAAGTCAAATCCAAACTTGTAGAATTTCTAGTAGACACAATGGCAAACAAAGTTCCTTTCATCAAAACAAAACTTCATATTCTGATAGTGTAAAACGTAAATCTATTGCATTAACTTCAGTTAAACTAAAGGTAGCCGATAAAAAGGTTACGACCAAACAATTAGAAGAAACTGAAAAATCACTATCAAACATTCCAATGAAGGATAACATCAAAACATTAATACGAAAAAGAACTGCACTTAGGATGGTAATGTTGTTTTTGAATTCAAAATCATGATGAGATTTCTTGTATAAGTGAGGCAATTGAGAAAAATATGAACATACCAACAAAATGCTTCAAGCCATAACTACCTAAATGCACTATTGCTAATGTGCCAATGTACATTAAAAGTAAAGTTCCAGATGAGTTAAGAAGAATTTTGTTGTAGGATAATCCGAAATTAAATGATTATCTGCAAGCTAATGACAATGCTAAATTTGATATTCTCTTCAGTTACATAAGCCACTCTCACAATAACTTAGTCTGTAAAACAACCCCTGATGTGCGTAACTTTATTAAACAGCAAAATAGTCGACTAATAATAGGAGTGCGTTCATGCACAGTATATGATAGAATACATATCTTCCAATGTACAAATTGTGGCCGATTTGGTCATAAAGCCAAAGTTTGTGAAGCAAATACACATTGCTTATTCTGTTAAGAAAATCATCAGTACAAAAATTGTGACAAGATCATCCAGATAAACAAATGCATAATTGCTTGTCAGTTAATCATAAAAAAACAAAAATGCAATGCTAATCTCATAATGCATTTTCTCAAGCATGTCCTATTAGGAAAAAAGAAAAAGAATTCATAATATCTCACACAAATTGGGGGAATTAAGCCCCAACCGATTGACTACAGATATACCTGTATCTGTAAGAAAAAGAAATGTTCTAAACCTCATGGTGGCGGTGGAGTTATGATCTATGTTAAGGAATACCTCAAGTCATATCTCATTGAATGCTCATCTAATTTTGAGACAATTTGGATTAAGATAGATATGCCTGGATCTGAAATACCTATTGATATAAACGGCACTTATCATCCTCCAACACCATCAAAGGCATTTCATACTAAGGATGAAATAACAGAACACATTGGTACTAAATATGCTGAAATTGTAAATAACTATCACCTTGTACACTTTTTTGTTAGTAGAGACTTGAACATGTTACAAGTTGATGACATTTTAAGCTGTACTGATTTATTTGGTCTGAATTAACCTCCCAGGCTTGATCTAATATTATTCAACAAATCCTCATCTTATATCTAATGTATCGTCATACCAAATGAAGATTTCAACGGATCATTTAGCCCTCAAGCTTAATCCAATAAATAAATGTAAGCCTAACAGATGGAAAGAATCCTTTTCGTGACACTTCGTATAAATTTAAAGCAGTATTTGATAGACAAATATCTTCTATGAATTTTGATGATGTATATCAATTAAGTCCTGCAGATGCTTTAGAACTGATTTAAAATAAAATAAGTTGGTGCTTTGAAAACTGTTTTTCAATTCGGAATGTGACAATATCTGATAAAGATCTGTTATGGATGAGTGCCAAGATTAAATTTATACTTAGATGAAAATACAGATCACATAGAAAATGAAATTATTACAAAGTTAATAAAATTACATCAATTATAAAGACGATGCGGCTACAAAATCTAATTGGATCTAAGCAGTGGTGGAGAAGAATTGATAATGACAGCCATAGAAAATGCAACAAAAAATCATATGGATAAAGCAGCTTTTGACCCAAAGGAATTGAATGTTATCTTAACTAATCGTTGTAGACGTTTCCTTGTTGAAACTGCAATAATGAGTAAAGTCGTACACATAAACTGTAATAATGCTTATGTGAATACATCATCATGTAATCCGCCTTCAAAACCTCTTAATAAAGTGTCACAGTTACTTCGAAATTGCAAGAATTCAACACCTGGTCCTTATAACATACCATATTGGATATATAGGGATTGGTGGGATATTTTGCCTCTCTACTACTGTAATATTTGGAATGCTTTATTAGCTGAGGGTTTATTTCCTGATTCATATAAAATTACCTCTATAGTGCCTATACCTAAAGAAAATATTTCATATGTTCCAGAACATATCCGATGCATATCAGTAACGCCAATTATATCAAGGATTTTTGAAAAAGCTATGCATGAAATGTTTATATCTAACACATTATATGAAAAAGTTGATGAGTATCAATTTGCTTATAAGGGAAAATCAAGTACTATTGATTCTATACTAAGTTTTCATCATAATATTTTGTATATTCTGGATAGACAACAATGTGATGGAGTTCACTGCTTAAGTATTGACTTCAGCAAGGCCTTTGATAAAGTTAAACAAGAAATCGTTTTGAAAAATCCAAAAAATCATTGAAAATCCATATTTGTAGAAATGGTTTTTAACTTTCTTGACTGATAGAAAACAAAGTTTATTATGCAATGGTGAACTACAAGAGCTAATAGATATTGATCTAGGATGCTCACAAGGTACCCGCGGTGGACCAAGTGCATTTCTTATACTATCAGACGATCTTAGAGCCACTACACAAGATTTTACAATTTTTAAATATGCAGTATTAGTTACGATTTTCTGGATTTAAAGTGTAATAATTACAATAAAAAAGAATGTGATAAAGTTTTTGAAGCAATAGCATAATCGAAATAAAGTATGGAATTTCAATATATTGGTGTGACAGCAAGGTTCTCAATAATATTCAAACATATCTCAACAAAAGTTATCATCGTAAATTTACATCCGCGAAATATAATATCTATGAAATACGCAAAGAAGAAGACCTAAAGCACTTGAGACATATTCTCAACAATCATAAACACCCACTTCAAGCAAATTTTAAACGTAATTGTTTTGATAGATATGAATTAAGAAGAAGACAAATGTTCATTCAAGCAAAGTTGCATACACAAGCATTTCGCAAATCAGTTGTATATAGAATTTTATTTGATTATCAGATTTAGTATTTGATTGGTGCTTCACATATTTGTGGTTTGTATTTATAGCCATGCCTAAATATATTATTATTTATATATTATTTATGTTAGTGTTAGCTTGCAAATATTCGAAGAAATAAAAAACAAACCTGAAGAACATAGCAGCTGTACATTCTTGTAAAATCATGTTGGGTCTTTGTAAGAAAATAGAGAGCCATATTATGACAATTTGGTTGAAGAATAAAGGCCGATAGAATCTCTTCTAAATGTGAGAGCCCATAATAAGCTCTATATATATATATATAGTGTATGCATTATATATATATATATATATATATATATATATATATATATATATACAACATAAAGTTTGAGGCCTATAACAAAATTTTTCTATAGCAATTTACATTTTTGAAAAAAGTCAAATTCCAATAACCGCTGTATGTACAATATCATTTATTATCACGGTTTTAATAGTACAATTTCATTTTAGAGTTGTTCAATGCACTTAATGCTACGCTATTAAACTTAACCGCTTTTTTGACATAGTAATAATGGTTGAAAGCAGTTCAGTTTCCTGTGTATATCTTTGGCCTAACTTTGATGAGGCTCAGCAAGAGTGCAACAAATCAGAAAAGAAAATTATTCGTCTCCTATTAGAATTGGAAAAAAAATACAATTAAAAGAAAACACACTTCATCTAAAATTTGTATTTTGTGTGAGAAGCAATATAGAAAGAGTTAAAAATCCATTATCTCATCAAAGCTTACAACCAGTGTTGAGAACAATAATTATTTCTAAGCAGCAAATCTTTCTTCCAATTGCGGAAGGTTACTTAAAGTGAAGAAATGCGCAAAAAACCAATCTTCGAAAAACTAATAGTAAAAATGTTTCTAAAAATTTTTTTTATTGCTACAAATTCTTTTAAGGAACCCCTTTCATTAGCGGAATTCTTAGATGAGTTAAAGGGGAAGACATTTAAAAGCTACTACAATTTTGATATATCTAAAAACTATTAAAAGTTTTGTTAAATATTGTGATCTTCTTGAAAAAATAAGATTTTCTTTAAACAAATGGAATTCTTCAGTTGATGAATTACGTGAAACTTATAATAAAGCTAAGGCCACCGAAAGCTTCGAAACTGCTGCGGAACTAATTCGAAATTTGCGAACAAAGAGCTGGTCCGAGAAGGAAAAGCACTTATGTTCTTATTTCAATTGCATTGATAATAGACCAAATTTATATTAGTACATATTAAAAAATGCCAGTGAAATATTTTCTAAACGCACACTTGAAAAAGTATTGAAAAGTATATAATGAGTTCGCTATAATAATCAATGACTTTATTAGCCGCTGAAGGCATACACAACAAAAAAATAAAAACAAGTCAAGTTTTACGGCATCGAGGACAGTCACAGGAGATGAAATAGGAGCAAATGGAAGAGTAGGCGAAGTTGGAGAAGGGCTCAGCAAAGAGGAAAGCCATCAAAGATTTCTTGAAGCTCGGTGGCGGGGAAAAGAAATCAATCGCTGTTGGAGGGTTGCGAGTCAAGATGTAATTAGCAGCAGTACAAGCATGATTGAAAAACGAGTGAAGGGTGCGATGTTTCTTTGTACGACGAATGGAGAAGGTGACAACATCATCAGAGCGAGTGCAGCAGGAATTGGAGAACTTAATGAAATCAAAAGGATCAAGATCAAATTTGCGAGTCAGCAGTCGATTGAACAGAAGGAGATCACAGGCATGGAAGTAGAGTGATAGCGGGAGAGTTGAGAATTTCAGCAGAGCGTCTTTATAGTCCAAAGAGGAAATCCATTTGAAAGCGCGTTTCTGGAAACGTTCCATGGAGTGGAACAAAGCACGAGAAGGCCACCAACAAGGAGACGCGTAGAGAAGAATGGCGCGAGGAATGGACTTGAACAAAGAGAGTTTCACAGCGGACGAGGTATTAAAAGGAACATTACGGAAAAGGGCAAATAGCGAGGAATTAGCTTTGCGGAGACGCAAAGACACATGTCCAGTCCAATTTAAGTTTGCAGCAAGTTGAACTCCAAGATGAGTGTGATGAGGCGCAAAGTTCACAGGTAGAGGCAAATCAGAAGGGGGAGCCACAGAAAAGGAAATACCACATGTCTTGGTAGTGCTAAAATCAAGATGGTTGACAGAGGACCAAGTAGACAAGTGCTCAAGATCAGAAAAAATGTTCGAAGCAAAAGACCAACCAAAATCAAAAATCGCAGTGTCATCGACATACAACAGGCAAGACGAGTTGAGAACAGAATGAGGGAGGTCGTTAATGGCAACGAGGAAGAAAAGAACAGCAAACACTGAGCCTTGAGGGGCACCACTAGTAACGGGGACAGGAGAAGAGATAGACGAGTTGATTTTGACACACTGGTGGCGATTGGTCAGGTAAGACTGGAACAGTTCGATGAAATCCACATCAAAACCAATTAAACGTAACTTGTCAAGCAGAATGGAATGAGGGAGGCGATCAAACGTTTTTGAGATGTCAAGAAAGATAATACAAAAAGGATCATTACAATCAGAGTGAAAGTACAAGTTTTCGATCAGTGTTAGTAAGTTAGTAATCGTCGACCGACCAGGAAGGTGGAGGTTTCATGAATTACAAAGGAAGGAACACCGTCAGGATAACAAGGACCAGACAACTTGCAAGCTTTAAGCATGAGAGAAATATCATGAGCGCTGAAGACCATATCACAAAGCCGGATTAGCGGGGAGGCAGCAGGCGGACCAGGCCACATGGATACAGGTACAGAGAAGTTTGAGGCAAAATACGCATTGAACAGATCAGCTTTCTCCAGGTCAGAGTGAGCAGAAAGAAGGTTCCATCTCAAATTGGGGAGCTCAGGCTTAGAATGAAGAGAACGCAGGAAGGAATAAGAGTCTTGAAGAGAACCGGACGAGAAGCTGGACAGAAAAGAGACTTTGTCAAGTTCCATAAAATTGAGAACATCTTCTGTGAGAGAAGCAAGCTTCGGAGTAGCAGTAGTACCAGAATGGCGTTTGTAAGACTCCAATTTATTCAAGGAGTGCTAAGTAAGGGNACATCTTCTGTGAGAGAAGCAAGCTTCGGAGTAGCAGTAGTACCAGAATGGCGTTTGTAAGACTCCAATTTATTCAAGGAGTGCACAGTAAGGGACGAAAAATAGAAAGGAAGAGAGGCACGCTTTTTCCGCCGACGAGGAACATAAGAAGAAATAACTTGATGAAAGAAAGTGAACCAATCGTCAACTGAGAAGGAATCACTAAAAACGGGCAGCGAAGATGAGAGAGCAGCATTAAGTGACAGAAAGTCACTGTTAAATCGAGCATATTGTGGAGCAGCCGGATTAGCAGATGGAGAAGTAGAGTTGACAAACAGATTGAAACTGACGAATGAGTGATCTGACAGCTTAGCAGGAACAGGAATTACAGATATGTCAAATATATAATCGGGGTGAGAGCACAGAACCAAATCAAGCAGAGAGGAGCTGGAAGTAGGAGAAAATACAAGTTGTTCAAGAGAATAGCAGGCAAAAACTTCTAAAACTGCAGACTCATAAGTGTCAGTAGAGTCGAACGCATTCCAGCAGACAATAAAGAGGTCTTTGAAAGGTCTTTCATACAATTTTTTAGTGACATGATATGTTGATATAAACTTCAAATCCTTTGCTTGTGTAAATGATATTAAATGTTACAGACATTTCACTTAAGTTATCTCTATACAATTGGTACATAACGAATGCCCTAAGTGGAGGAAAATTTAGTGGATTTAGAGAGTGTTAGGTAGAAGAAGACCTCTTCTATTCCTACAAATATATTTTAATCATACATCTTTAAAACTGAAGCTTGAAAATTTTGGCGTTCACTCGTTTAAAATGCAAGACAGCAAATTTCGACATAAGCTAAGAAAAATCAATTAGAGCACCTGAAAAGAAATTTGTAAAGAATTAATAGACTTGGATTCAAGTGGTATTCAAATTCAATTTAATTTTTATTATAAAAACTGTATGATGCATATTTAGGTGCTTACCGAATGGGATAAATAAACAAATAATGATGTCATGACTATGGAACTGACTCTAGAAATTGCCTCGGTCTCCAAAATGACTAATAGGATGTATTTGAATGGGATATAGGGATTAATGATGGTTCCCGTTAGGCTCATGTAAACATTAGCGGAAACTATAGTTCCCGTTTGACTCGAAAGGGTTAAATCATGAATATATATTTATGTGTTGTATTTCTTTGAAACCAGCTATTTAATTATATTAAAAAAATTTTACAAATCTCAATAAAACATAATGACAATGGAGATCCAATCAATGGATATTAAAGAAATATTTCATAATTAATACTAATTAGAAATTTAAAACATACAAGAACGTGTCAATAAATTGGTTGCCTGAGATGTATTTTCTAAGTGATTTAACTTCTGCAACGTTTCCCTA
>CABFPE010000719.1:136559-147438 GCA_900660155.1 Hofstenia miamia | reverse complement strand
AAATTTCTGTTATTTACAGAGTTTAAAAAGCAATCAACCAATCCTTCAACTTCCATTGCTCCAGCTGAAGCTTCAGGATTGTTTTGACAAATATGTTCCAACAGAAAATCATTATATTTTTCAGGTTAAGTTTCTTTTCTTTGCTCCCATGATATGCAATGCTTTGATCGAACACGGTAGTCTAAACATTTTCCAGTATCGCTTGAAATTACGGTTACTACACCATTTAAAGAGGAATAACCTCTTTTTGCCATGTCCCATCACATGAAACTGTAATGTCAGCAATTTTATCACTATCATCAGCAATATCTTCACTTTCTGATGAAGTGTTAAATCTCAATTCATTAGCTGCATTAATCATTGAATTAGTTGCAACTTGCTCGTAAACAGAGGATAAGTTTTGTTAAATGTCATTAAATGCTTTTATTTGCACTAATATTCATGAGACCACAAAATGTTGAAAGTCCAGAATAGCCTTTCCCTATTTCTCTCATTGCCATAACTGATCTGTAATTTATTTCAAAGGGCTTCATACCACGAGTTGAATTTTCAAGATTTTTACTTGTATAAAAAGGTTGAGTCCATTCACATGATTTGCATGTAATATAGAGCAACAAAGCAAGTCCCTTCTTTGACAAATTATCACATTCAACATCCATGTCTTTCTGATGACACTCAGGACATACACCAATAAGATTTATTATTGATTTCAATATATCACTGTCTAATAAAATAAACATTGTTGCTAGGATATTTCTTTCTGTGATATCACTGTTATAGGAAGCATTGGTGGTGGTATTATTAATGCTACATTTGTCATCATTTATTACAACTTCTGGATTTTCATTTGATTTTTCACTAACACGAATTATACTAGATATATTACTTGGTTTTGATGATAAAGTAGGTGAGATTTGTTTGGCAATTTTCGATGCATTTGTAAATCTATTTCCTCGGAATGACCTTTTTCTAAATATTCTTTTTCCTCCATGCTTTCTACTTAAACTTGATTCATGTTTTTTTTAGTTCTTTACTCATATTTAATCATCTAATCTAAAGATAATAAATATATTAATATATCAATTAATCCAGTCAATATTACATGTTAAGACGGCGACATGTTAAGACTAGTAATCTAATTAATTTGCATATGTAATAATTTGTATCATTTTTATAAAACAGTAATATTTGCCGTGATATTTGAAACTTTCTTTGATAGGGAATCTTTCCACCCAATGCGATGCAACTAAACAGCTTAGCTTTCTTAAGCTATCAAGATATACATTACCGATTTATACCAGGCAAAATTGTCATTATTTATTCATAAATTTAAGTGAATTTTTTATGTTCATATTTAAAAAATATGATATAAGCGGGGGTGCAGAACGAAATACAATTCAGTTGATTCATTTTTGTATTTTATTTTTATTATTTAGTTTATCAATTTATATCTGTTGTTCTACATTTTCACTTATTTATATTCTTAGCATTGCTATTAATTGTAAAGCAAGCTTAATTCCTTTGACAAAATGTGAGTTTTACGATAATTAAGCCTACATTCTGCATCTATCGTCTCTTCATTGGTTAGAGGTGTTCCTTCAATGATATGTTTGGCTTTGTGTCCAGACTGACCAACAAACTGATGAAACAGATCGAAATTGGCATCTTGAAAAATGTTGAGAATGCAACAGAGGCAGTTGTGAGGTTCTCAACATCTAAGACGTATGTGCTCATTTTTCAACCAGTGCCAAGATACAGATACTGGAAGTATAATCGCATGTTTGCCCTGAACTTGTTTTTCTATAGTTGTCCCTAACACAGAAGTCGTTATTTTTTGCAGTTTGATATACCTGATGAATTTTAGGCAGGAAACCCTGGTGGAAAGAAATTTTCTTCATATTAAAAGACTTATCATCCATAAATGTATTAGTGTCTATTCACTAAGCAATTATATTTTCAGATTGGCTGATTTTACTGCTCGGCGAAATAGAAACATACCTTCTTGACTTATACAGAAATTCCCTGTTAATTTGTGTTGCGAGTTTATTCTTTATTTCGTCTATCACTCTTAGTGCCATTAGCATTTCTTTGTAAATATTACCACTATGTAATGTTATATTGCGATAGTTCATAATGCATCAGTTTGTGTCTAGGAAGTCATCTTCTATTATCACATCATAAGAGGGCCATCTATTTGTGGTATCCATGATAATTAAATCCTGTTCAATTTGAATCTAATTATGGCTTTGATTTTTTTGTATTTTCTCTGTTCATAAAATGCATCAATCATTCATACATTCATTTCTTCTAAATCACGTCATTTAAACCCTAGTGTTTCAATAAAATGTTATCTATTCTAAGATATAATACGTTTTTTCAAATCATTCGTGTTGTGATCAATACATCAAAGACACTTTTTATCATCTAATTGCTTTTGTGTAATTGCTGTTTATGTCCAATTATGTTACAGTACACATGATTTCTAAATGAACTGTTTTTTCTGCACTCTTTGTTTCTACATTCTTTTGAGGATTTATGGCGATAGTGGCCTTATTTGCCTGTTTATTATACAGTTGATTGGTTTTCAGTTATGCCTCCTTCAATTTCGCTTTCCAACCTCAAAAATTTGAGCGGTGCTGTTGGTGGTCTGAAGAAGGACGCCATCATTTCGTTGCTGCGCCAAGCTGTCACTTCTCTACCTCGCTCCCCCTCCAATGATGGTCCTGGTGTCATATCATCCTTGTCTGAATCCCTCACAAAGCTTTTCTCCGATGTTTCCTCACTACAATCTCAAATGTTCTCCTACAGCGCTGCTGCCTCGCGTACTGTCTCATCTCTCCCCAATCATCCTGCTCCAAGTTTCACATCCGCACTTGCTTCTCCTTCTACTAACCATGATCGTCCTCGTCCAGTTTTTGGTTCTAATGCATCCTGCTGTCTCCCTACTGTTCCAATTACTTCGCTTCCGCGGCCTCCCCGCAAAGCTCATATCTATATTGGCCGTTTTGCTGTCTCTGTGTCCAACTCAGATGTTGCTGATCACCTTCGTTCCTCCTCTTAATTTTATGATATCCTTTCCATCCCTCCACGTCCTGACTCAATTTGTATCCTTCCATGTTGTCTGCTATCAAGAATCTCATCTTACACTCCTGCATCCTGATGTGTGGTCTGAACTCATCTTGATTCGCTATTACCGCCTCTCTGACGATGTGCGCAAATCTTTTGGCCTTTGTCCCTGTCGCTGTAATCCGCCTCGCTGTGACAGACTATCTCACTCTGATCTTCCTCTCCCCCGTAACTCTGGCTTTCTCCTACTTCCAGCTCCTCCCTGCTAGATTTGGTTCTGTGCTTTCACCCCGATTTCATATTCGACATATCTGTAATCCCTGTTCTTGCTAAGCTGTCAGATCACTCATTTATCCGCTTCAATCTGTCTGTCAACTTTACTTCTCCATCTGCTTATCTGGCTACTCCTCAATATGTTCGATTTAACAGTGACTTTCTATCACCTAATGCTGCTCTTTCATCTTCACTCCCCGTTTTTGTGATTCCTTCACAGTTGATGATTGGTTTACTTTCTTACACCAAGTTGTTTCTTCTTATGTTCCTCATCGTTTCTATTTCTCGGCCCTTACTCTGCACTCCTTGAATAAATTGGAGTCTTACAAACGCCGTTATGGTACTACTGCTTCTCCGAAGCTTACTTCTCTCACAGAAGATGTTATCAATTTTATGGAACTTGACAAAGTCTCTCTTCTTTCTAGCTTCTCGTCCAGTTCTCTTCAAGACTCTTGTTCCTTCCTCTGTTCTCTTCATTCCAAGCCAGAGCTCTCCAATGAGATGGAATCTTCTTTCTTCTCACTCTGACCTGGAGAAAACTGATCTGTTCAACGCGTATTTTGCCTCTAATTTCTCTAAACCTGTCTCCATGTGCCGTAGTCCGCCTGCTGCCTCCCCGCTAATCTAACTTTGTGATATTTACTTCAGTTCCCATGATATTTCTCTCATGCTTAAATCTTGAAAGTTGTCTGGTCCTTGCTATCCTGACGATTTCCCTTCCTTTGTAATTTATGAAACCTCCTCCATGCTTTCTATCCATTTAAAACATCTTTACTTCTTTATTTGCTCCTCTAACGCTACACCGCCTGTTTGAAGGCATCTTGGATTTCTCCGCTGTTAAAATCTAATCAGCTCCCCTCCTCGCAGGTCACGTCCTACCGCCCAATAACTATTCTATCTCGACTGTCTATAATCTTTGAACGCCTTGTTTTTTGTTATGTATTCCAAAAACTCGTCACCTTATCTCTTCTTGTTAGCATGGCAGCCTTCCTGGTCGGTCGACGATTACTAACTTACTAACACTGATCGAAAACTTGTACTTTCACTCTGATTTTAATGATCCTTTTTTATTATCTTTCTTGGCATCTCATTCTGCTTGACAAGTTTACGTTTATTTGGTTATAATGCGAATTTCATCGAACTGTTCCAGTCTTACCTGACCAATCGCCCCAACGTGTCAAAATCAACTCGTCTATCTCTTCTCCCGTCCCCGTTACTAGTGGTGCCCCGTAAGGCTGTGTTTGCTGATCTTTTCTTCCTTGTTGCCATTAACGACCCCCCTCATTCTGTTCTCAACTGGTCTTGCCTGTTGTATGTCGATTGGTCTTTTGCTTCTAACATTTCTTCTGATCTTGAGCATTTGTCTACTTGGTCTTCTGTCAACCATCTAGATTTTAGCGCTACCAAGACATGTGCTATTTTCTTTTCTGTGGCTCCCCTTCTGATTTGCCTCTACCTGTGAACTTTGCTCCTCATCACACTCATCTTGGAGTTCAACTTGCTGCAAACTTAAATTGTTGAACAACCCCTTTTTTGGTTGCACTATCTAATAGTTCATATATAACAATGTAAACACGTTCTGCTTACAATAAATTCAACGGTTGACCCAGACTTCACAACATTAGGAAGAGCCTAGCCATGACTTCACATTAAGTTTTGCACTTATAAATTATATAATTATATTCTCAGGAAATTTATATATAATGTTGTTCAAAGCGTGATAAAATTAGGCATTATTAACATAAAACGAAATATGTTGACATGCTCGAGTGTCTCCACTCCTTTTATTTAATAAATTATTTTTAGTTTCTTTAACGATTATATTTTTCTAATACAGTTATATTGATTATATTTTTTACATTAAGAAATGACTTCATTATATTAACTATTACTTTTCCATCTTTCTTATGGGTTATATTTTGCTTTAAGGATGGCCTTGATTAATAATTAATCGCATGCACATTTTCGAATCCTATTGCATATGAAAAGTTTGACTGAGTGGTGTTGTTTCAAATTTCAGTCCACTCGATGAGATTAACATTCGTAGTGTTCTGCTATGGAATCAGTATGCATGCAATTTCCGCAATATACCAGGAAATGATTAAATTTAGTTCCTCATTGTTTGCTATAATTATTATGTTATATTTTCTATAATTTTAGTGAAAAAGAAAAGAAATCGTGCGCCGAAATGTGCTATACTAAGAAATAGTCAGAAACCATTAAAAAAGAAGCCCGTTGATCGGTATTTTTTAATAGTCACTTCGTAACTTTTTTAATTTTAAGACGAAACTCAGTGGATGATGAAGAAATCCTAGGTAGTGATGATGATGCACAAGAAGATCCTCGCGATTACTGTATCGGTATTTTGCATTAGATTCTAATGACTTTATGTAATGGAAATTTAGGTGGTTATCATTCGGTAAAGATAGGTGATATCTTCAACAATAAATACCATGTTGTACGTAAACTTGGTTGGGGGCATTTTTCCACAGTATGGCTAGCTTGGAATGTAAATACAAAGTCATATGTAGCACTTAAAATAGTTAAGAGCGCATCGCAATACACCGAGACCGCTGTTGATGAAATCAAACTACTAAATTGTGTATGATTTAAACCTCCAATATTTTTTTAATGTCTATTAGGTTCGAAATGCAGATGAAAGTGATCTTTTTCGCGAACGCATTGTCCAATTGTTAGATGAATTCAAAATTCACGGACCAAATGGCGAACGTAAGATTTTCCAAAATCTACTCCAAACTTTTCCATTTACAATTATTGTGAAGTCCAAACAAATATTTGATCAAGAATTTATCATATATAATATTAATTTTTTCGTATTGCATTTCTTAACTAAGCTAATGTTACCTACTTTACAAAAATTTAGATATTTGCATGGTATTCGAAGTCCTTGGTCATAATCTTCTGAAATTAATCATTAAATCTGATTATGTGGGACTCCCGATCCCAGTGGTTCGACATATAATAAAACAGGTTTGAAAGTAAGAATTGCATATTTATCGTTGTTGTAGACCTTGCAAGGCTTGGCTTATCTCCAAGAGAAGTGTCACATCATTCACACAGACATAAAACCCGAGAATATTTTACTAGAGATTGAAGAATCGCGTGTAAAGTTCTTGGCACAAGAAGCAGTTCATTGGGTCAAGAATGTAAGTTTTAAATTTGAATATTTTAACAATGATAGTTATTCCGAAAACGGATTATTGTTAAACTTTCTTTTTGAATATTGTGTTTTACAGGCCTGTCAACATTTACGAACAATTTCCGCATAAATATTTTCAATGTCGAATGGATGCAAATGCGAGCACACCGAATGCGCATGAGCTAATTTGGGGGTCTGGGGCCACTTTAGAAATATCAGAGATATCAACAGCAGATATAATTGTTATAATAAAAAAACATTTATTGATTAACTTGGCCCCATTTGTATTTCAAAAGAAACAAATGAAGAAATCTAGGCATGTAACATGTTCTATTCATTCGGAACATATTTCAAATAAAAACAAGTACACTTATATACACAAAGTAACATGTATTAACGAATAGAAAATGAACTACATAAGAATTTATGAAATGCGGTGAGAGCATGAACTGAGTAGCATGTATGGAGATCACAAAAGTGAAAAGTGCTAAGGATTTTGCTGTTTTCTACGTTTACATAATCAATCAAGAGCCTTTTCACGCTTCTCTCTAGCGAATTTTTCAGTTTGAACAACTAAGTCACGGAATTTTTTAGCGCTTATTAGAGACGGAGTAAAGTCAAATTCAACCTGACGTTTTCGTTTGAGCAATAAGTTGTTTGAAGTTTTCTGTTTATGTATTGGCACTGCGTTACAAATAGATCGACACATTGCTTTATTTATGGGTGCATGCAATTCATGAATTCGTTTGTAAAGTGCGACAGATGTGGAATTCCTACTACGAAGATTGTATTTAATTGTTTGGTAAGCGCTGTATGTTGAAATGTCTATGCTTGTTGATTGGTTGTCAATAACATTACATTATAAGAACCATCAACCATGGGGCCATGAAAATACAACAGTGCTGCGAACACAACAGCACATAAGTGAGGATAGTTACCAGTAGTATGCACAGTTGTCCACAATTTCACGATATTGTTATCGTATTCAGATAAACTTTGATCGACAGCATACTTCGAAATTTCCCTTTGAAAATCACAATCATCAGGAAGAAAGTGTTTGAGTAGTTTACACAAGGGAGATAATCCTCTAGTGTCACGAGAATGTGATCGAAATAATGGATCCATTGTTGAGAGAGCTTTTGAACAATAAATTGAGGCTTAATAAAGCAGGCAAGAAAGTCAAGAAATATTTCTAGTTGTTTGTCGTGTAGTTGATGCAGAAGAGTGCTTTTACTTTAAAATAGACACACAACCATTTAGCTGGGCAAGCACACCGACGTAGAAATGCATGCGAAGCTTAATGTTTTTCGCTCGGTGCCATAAATGATTGATAAGTTTTTTCTTGCGTTCTTTTCCTTCGTTTGTAGAAGACTTTGAAGACAATATTTTGTGGATGTTAGACATTCGCTTTTGCGCTTTTGGTCCAATGGAATGTACTTCATAGAGAGCCATTAACATATCTTTAAAAGGGTAGATTGTATTCTGTAAACAGGTTTTGTAACTTATTCATGATACTTGCAGAATTAACACTTAGAACTTCTATAGATGCCAAATAAGCTAAAACAATTTCGCGTTTTGTACACTCAAATATTACACAAGTACGGCAAGTACTTTATTATTACCGTTACATGTACTTTCGTCGACATTAATTGAAAATTGATATCTCTTTAAATCATTTAGTAGATCATTTATAATGTTCCTTGCAACACCATCTACAAGTTTGTACAATGCAGTAGTTCGAGCCAACTGAAGATCGCTCAATGCTTTTGGATCCATTGCAGTCGCTTTTGCTAGTTCAACTAATGATGGAACTTAGACTAAGAGAAAGGAAATATTCTGCAACGAAAGACAATATCATGGTCTCAATATTTGAAGTGCAATCCATCACAGACAGTTGGTTGCAAAGCTGTGTCTAAATTATCATGGGCTTTCATTATAAACCCATCTTGTGCAGAAGTGGCCCATTTTGAGATAGTGATCTTGTCCTTTAACCTCCAGCCCGGAACGGTGTACAGTGGTATTCATATGGTCAGTGAGTGATACTCTTCCACGTTCACCATACTTTACCGTTTTATTACACAAGATACACGAACAAATTCGCGCGCCTGCCACCCTTTGAAAGACGTCCTTTAGAAGAAATTCAATTGATGTAGCATTACCATTCCTTTTCGCCTCAGAAGAATGCTTGTATTGTAACCATCCCCAATTCCATTTATTCTCTTCATTCTTATCTTCCAAATCGATAATAGCTTGATCATATTCAGTTAATACACGCGCCATACTGAAACGAGATAAAAACAAATAACATTTAAAAGATATAGGGTATTATGAAGTGGTATTCATACAAACGACACCAATCTCAAATCTAAAAAAATGAGATAATCTCGAAAAGCTACTCAAAACTATGTACATTTTACTGTTAATTTGCCTATAATAATTAAAATATAACATTTTCCAAATTTGTTGAAAAAATATGACCGACCCCCTCCCCCCCGGTTTTTATTGCATATTTTCCCATCGTACCTCGCATTATATTAATATTTGAAATTTGACAACTATGGGTATTGATCAAACTATTCTTCTTTGACTTAAATATTTGATTCCATACATTTTCTCAAGCATTCAGTATTACTTCGTCTGAAATTAATGAGGTAGCCATTTCATATTTTATTGCTTCACCCATATATTGAATGCAGTACAATGGCTTTTAAACAACTGATTTGAATTTTTGGCCACAGGTATTGATAATTACATGGACTGCTTCAACTGAAAAACAGATTTCTCATATAAAGATGACTGGGGAACCTGAGTTTGTGAGGAATAGCCTTTTGGAGAACTTAATTGGGCGTAATAGTCAATTTTATTGATTTAGTCTATAAAATTGCTTAAAAACAGTATCTAGTCATTGTGATAGTCAATAAACAACATCTCCATTTTATCATCACATTTGTTAAAATATATCATGGTGTTCAAATACCACGATCGCGTCAGCATGTGCTTTTTTATTTTGCAGCAAAAATTCTCTTGGGTTGTTTTTCAAAAAGTTCACTTGTATTTAGTGCTGATAAGAATGAATGAAATGTTGCTGTCTAGAAAATTGTGTCAAGAAGCAAGTGTTTATATAAACCAAAAATATTTGCATTATATCGAGCAACTCCTTTTAATCATCGTGTAGAAGCTTTTGCTGTAGTTGCTTTGATTAAGGCAACCCATCTTTCCACATGACTTATATGTGCTCATATTTTTCCACAGTATTTGGAAACGTTTAATTTAGCCAATTTTCAGAAATGTATTCCAGCAGCAATGCTTACTCCAACTTTGAAGACTATTCTTTTTTTCTCTCATTGTCTTTTACTAGCCTTCCTGTTTTTGTAAATAATTTTAGCAATCCTTGTGATGCAACCACTTCCATGATTACGTTAATTTTCAAGAACAAGTTTGTCATCATTATTTTACATGAACTGAATAATTAGTGTCATACGAACATAAGTTCGTTTTCTTTAGTCAGTTTTCTTTTATGTAACCAGCTCAAAAATATATATGATAATCGGTATGATTCGAAAAACTTTTCTTTAAAAGAGCTGAAGGTTTTATCCATCACATTTTTTCACTAAATGAAATCATTTGCTAGGTCAGAGGTAAATCGTTTCGAAATATGTGTAAGTACACATACCGGTGGTCTATATTTTTGAATATTTATTGAGTAGAATTCCGCCACGATGTATTTTTTTAATACTTCCAAATGCAGATCTTGAAATATTTAGGGCAGTGGGGATACGCGCTTACCCACGTGTAAGAAAAACTGAATCCTGTTCACGTATCGAATCTCGCGTCCTTCTCATATTATGCCTATACTCATTCTTTAGTGCGGTATATAAGCAGTCAACACTGAATTTAATAATTTTAAATTTTTTATTTATCATACATATTCGGTTCGGTTGAATTCTTTTAGCAAACCACTCTCACTGTTAATTAATTTTAATTTTTGTGGTTAATTCTTTAGTTCAATAAATTTCCCTATTTTTATCTACGATTGCACGTGCATACCACTACATTCAAGCTACTCAAAATTAGTCTGAACGAGCAGCAAGTTTGTTTCCTTTTTATATTAATGAACTTTTGATAATTCGTGGAAATTTACATTAGATTCATTTTATTAATGTTATATATTTTGTGAAGGAATACATCATACAATTTTTCATTATTATTTAGAGCTTAACATGAAAATGAATAACATTACTGCATATTATGTGTACGAGTAAATAAAATACACTACAGGCGGTTAGTGGTAGCAAATTATGCTATCCGCACATTTCTAATATATATATATATATATATATATATATATACTTATTTCTACCATTTTGTACAGTACAAAAT
>CABFPE010000719.1:93403-108943 GCA_900660155.1 Hofstenia miamia | reverse complement strand
TATATATATATATATATATATCACAAGGATAACTATTTTAAAAATATAATATTTGGAATTGAAGTGCCACATCAAAAAAAAATTTGAGAACCACTGCCATAATGCATATAATTGATAAATAATTAATTCTATTATGCTTTACAATTTGCAATTTTTTGTTAACCCTTACATGTATTTCAATCATTTCTACAAGTATAGACACACAATTATGATCCATACTGGATTTTCTTAATTTCATCTGTGAACTCTCCAGTTCTTTTGGACAAATAATGGCAATAAGTTGAAGCATTTTTAGCAATAATTGGAAGACTAAGGAAACTACCCATACGATGGATATTCCTATAATGGCTAACACATTCCTTAGTCACTTCAAGAAGCCTTTTTTGAAAATCCTTCACTTTTCTTTTTAATTTCTTCTCACCATATTCCTAAATAATTTATTACTACTGATTGTTGTTTACAATTCCTATTAAAACTTTTGGCAAGAACATTTTGTATTTTGTAAGACATTTGAGGATGACAATAATAGGGTATTAGATTGAATATTTTATTGCTGCTAAGTCTGACATAGAATATGACAATATCTGAAAAAACTATAGGTATGAATACTGCCTGAAGTATATTAAGGAACTAGTTATGAAATGGAACTTTTACCACAGTGCTGTTAATAAATTGTTAACCCCTATAACAAATCTGTTGTAATCAAAACGGAAAATTTACTTAAAAAGTAAATGCTTTATTAGAAGAAAGTCTTTAAATTAATTATTGAAAATTCATAGACTTTCATTTATGAATAAAATCAATGAATTTTCAATTAATTCTTCTCAAATGCAATTTAAGAATATTCAGTACTTTAATAAAAGCTTACCAATGAAAATATAGAAAAATTTGCTTTCTGGCAAATTAATATTTTTTTTTCAATTTCAAGTAGTAATTAAAAAAATTACATATTTTAACAATGAATATTAAATATATAAATGCACAAGCTTCATTATTTAAAATTTTTTTCCCAGCTTATTAGATGATACAATATGATTAGCATTATATTTAAATTTCCTAATGCCAACATTTCATAATCAAGTGAACATTAATAATTATATTCATAGACAGATCCTTATTACTTAGGAATTGTAAAATGCCTAGATGCTATGCTTGACATTGATTAAATATGACTTGCATATAAATCCTGCAGCAAGGGACTAGACAATTATGAAATTAATCCAAGGACTTTGAAGTATTAGTTGACATAACAAACATAGTATTGAGCATATTGATATATACTTGCATGTATTACCACAGATAACTTACAACATCAGATGGTTGAATACATTGCTTTAGTTTGTCATTATGACATTGGCCAGGATTTTCAAAGTTAGAGCTATCACAATTTAATTTTGGTAAAGCACATCAAAATTTTAAAATTTTTTGCTATTTTGTGTGTCACATACTATATTTTATGGAATACAATATGTATTATTGGCATTTCAGTATGTGAAAATATAAACATCAGTAAGCATACACCCTAATATGAAATTAAAATATGAGCAATTAATAATATCAGGGAAACAGAATATGACAGGGATGCATGCATCAATGTTAGGCCATTCTTTGAAAAACAGTGTAATGCATTTAAAATAACAAATAAATTTCATTCATGATCATATTGAAGTTGATTTGTAATTTGCAATTACTGCAATTACACATTGCAAGAGAGATTTTGTTTGTGCTGATAGCTTTACCAAAATCTTTCATCTACACAGTACAGTGAATTCATTTTACATTGTGGTAAATTTTGCTATTGTTATTTATCTTATTAGATAACATAATGAATGCCTAGTCACCCACAAAGGCTGTTGGGAGGAAATGGAATTGCCTTATCTGAATCAAAGTATTTACAGCTCTGAATTTAGAGCAGGACTGTAGAGAGGCAATCTATAATATTATCAGCATTCAACATCAACTCTTGCATGTACAAAGTGAAGAGCAAAATGAAAAATCAAGCCAAAAGTTCTGTAAGATTTTTGTGATTGTGACACTTATTATATTGGGATATGCATGTTGGAACTGATTAATAATTAACAGTCATGAAGAGATGAGATGGAAATTAGGTATTGACTAACCAGTAACACTATTATATGGATGATTACACTTTTCTTTTCTTTGCATTTTATATCATCTATTATAATCAAGCACTTGACAGAGGTTGGCCAGAGGCCCTGTTGTTGAAAATATAGTTTAAATGAAGGTAGTATTGTAACTGGATCACAGTATATTAAAATTTACTTTAAAATAATTGTCATTAGATAAAATTAACCATCTACCACATTATTAGTTATTTGCTTGATCATATATAAGTTCCCAACTACATGTACTATAAGCTTACTACTATAGACTTAGTGCACCAAGGAGATACCATAGTGATGAAATTCATAATAAAATGGGTGATAAAAAAGTTATTTTAAAAATTTCATTGGTGATTAGAAAGACAATTGAGAATTTTCACTCAAATGGACAGGGAAAATCTGAACTACAACTCTTCAAATCTAAATCACCCACCCACATTAAGATTAAAGTTAGATTATTGTGATAAATAATGCAAAAGAACTGATCATGGAGAGATAACTTTGGTGTTAAAAATTGTAGATACTCATGTTTATTTTCAATGTAGTAGACTAAGTATTCTATCTTGTACAGAAATAGTTTTTTTAAAAAAATTGCATTGCAAGGTAAATTCCTTTGAGTAAATATATATATATATATATATACTGATTACAATATAGTTTCTTTGTTAGAACAGGAATAATTTATTGCATTAATGAAAATTTTCATTGCAAACTGGTACAACAAACACAAACTCACTTCAAATCAACATCAGCAAAAAATAACAATAATGTCAAATAACTGCAGCCCTAAGAGCTTTAACCAAAAAATAAAAGAATGGGGCAAGGACTGTTGGAAATCAATTACAAACAGCATTGCCTCCTTGACAATTTGGAAATTTTATCATTTACCTTGCATATGAAGGAACTAAGCCATTGTGGATTTTTTATTAGGCATAATTAAGGATGCCTGTGTAGCTTTCTTTATGAACTTTTGTTAGCTATCAGAGAAAGATAGTGCTAACTTCAGATATGCTTAGACTCTAAGGCTATAACAATGCAATATCCAACAAATGCAGAGACCATTACTAGCTAAACTAGAAGCTTGGTACATGCTAAGGAAGAGCCTACACTGTAATTATTCATATACATTTTCACAAATATATATGCAAATACATGCTTATTTTTTCCTAACCAAATTAGAAACAGAATCATGACAAAGTTTTTTTGTTTAAAAAGATTTTTCATAATATTAGGAGGCATGAGCCTAAATGTATTCCTACAAAAACAAAATGTAAATTGTATTATTCTTAAATAGTGGAGAATACAGCCTCATAAACCATTTTTAGATTTCAGTTGTTTCAACATTTTGTAACATCCACTACCAAGCTCTGACTCACGTTGACTAATTCTTTTGAATGTAATCCTGTGTTAAGTACAGGTAGGGATGTACTTTTACTAACTGCTTTACTCTGTTACTACTCTTAAATAACTTTGATTAACTATATAGTAATTGAACACTATTTAGATGTGGGCGGAATGTTGCAGTTCTTCTGATTGACTGATCTTCATAAGGCCTCTGGGCAACTCTGATCTCTGAACCTCCCAACAAGTGGTTGCCTTTGTCATTGAGGGATTGATTCCAGATCTCAGCTCAATGAAGTAACTTATGTGTTCCCTATCCTAACTCAGTGCAAGCCTCAAGGCTGGATGTAACTGACTTAAACTCAATTTGTAGTGTGTAATTTTTACTTGCAACCTCGCAATGTCACTAGCTGCTTAATAAATATTCATTTAGCCATTACTGAAAAATACTGGCTTTAATTAGTTTAAATAATTAAATAGATAATTACTTGCAGCTTCCTAACTTACATTTAATTAGTAATATATTCTCAGTCTTATTATCAGTCTATTTATGGGTCGCCTACATAGTCTAGTCAATATAAAATATAATAACCTACAATCAGTTATCCAACCATTTCTCTGAGATTCTATTATTGCATACATGCTGATGCAAGAATCAATAGCCAGCTAAACAGAGAAAAACTCCTAATTGTACCCCTAACCTAAATTCAGTTTCATGGCTTGGATCAAGGACCCTCGAATTGCTCCCAATGTGTGCCCTCACCACTACTAATGCATTTACCATTTAGCTTGACATGATTTAATAATAAGCAAACCAAATGAAATCTAAAGATACGATTTTCAAAGAATTTACTTCAACAGTTTCTTTAAATAATTTCACTCTATTTATAGTTCCAGATCCAAAAGTACCTGTTGATTTTGAATTTTAAATCATCTGCCAAAATGGCTGAAAAATAATGGAAGCAATATTGCCCCCTTTGTTTTGCCAAATTGTTTCAACAAGTACTATTTAGTTAATGTTGTTTCTTAGTTGCATTTTACAAAATTAATGATGATAACCTTAAATTGAATTTGATTTACAATTAATATTAATCTAATCATAACTCAATGATAATCTTCCTTGACTGGCTAATCTCTTCTTTGTTCTTGTTTAGCAGCGTTAATTCTTGGATTATGCTACAATTTATTAGTTACCAAATAAAGAATTATAAAATGATAGTACTACTCAGTTTCTGCATTGTCACTTGAAAAATCCAATCATGAAATTATTTAACACTGTTTAATGGACTTAAGCTTGTATTAAGTAACAGTGGCAACTGGTGAGCATAAACATATTTGCATACCTTAATATAAATTGTTGTAACAGCAAAAACAGTGATGAAATCTAGCTGATGTGAAATCTCCTACTATCAACAACTTACCCTTATTTCACTATAAGTGACTATCCATGACAGTAATTATTTCAATGATTTCAAACCATCTGCATTACATTTTCCTAAACTCAAATTGCATATCACTGGCACAGTGCAGATGATAACAGATTATTTAACTACAGTGCATCACTCAGCCTGACATTTGCTGTTGTTGGAATAATACACAGTGAAACAAACTTCTCCCTAATTTTGATTATTGATAATGCATTGAATTTTGTTGACAGAATTAAGGAGAATTTAGAGCAATGGTAAATACAATGTTAACCAAATTGTTTTTATTAACTGAATGTGAAATTAATAATCCAATAGTTAACAGAGTTATTTTCTTCTTCCTTGATCCTTGGTGATACAAGCACCTTTTAACATTGTTATAATCATCTGTTTAATAAGTTAACAATTGTTAAAGGTATATATTCAATTTAATAGTCCACAATAAAATAAATTAAATTTCTTAATCATTACAGAGGCATCTCTCACTTGATCAAAGGAAAGCAAAATAAGGCACTAAGGTAAAATTTCCAGATTCATAGAGTTAATAATAATCCTCATTCATTAATAATCTGTACCATCCATGATTAAAGGTGAAATCACCACCAATATTGACAATTTAGAATTTAGCTAATTATTCTGATTTAATGAATTCCAATAAGCTAATGTATTTCAAAATGAATAACTGAACTCTACTAAAAGTTTATTGATGCTGATTCTAATACAACTTAGTTTCTCACATTGACTATTTATCAGTACACTCATAAGAATAAAATCACTTACAACTCTTGTTTAACACTTTTTTACTTGTTCACATTATCACAATTAATTTCAAATTTCTGTTTTTTTCTCATTTTGGTGACAAGCCAAGTGAATGACTTTCATGAAAACTATTTTTGTGGCATCCTTTTTAATGACCTGTATTCATACAATGATTAATACTTAAATTTTTACAAATAAAATCTCTAAATAATTTGTGATATATTACACAATTGACATTTAGATCAGAATAGGTACCTTTCTATCTTAGATGAGGATGACAAGTGTGCATTTACACTTGCATTCTGTCATATGCATTGTATTCTGTTGACAGAATTAATGAGAATTTAGAACAATGTTAATGTAGAATCTGTACCAGGCACTAGATATCAAGGAAGGCAAGGATGTACCATTGCTTATTACATATTCATGGGAATGTGAGCAGGATTACATTATAATATGATCATACTTATTTAATTAAACTTGGTAACTATTATTGACATGAACTAATTAATTCTTCTTTAGATGGTCAGATGTTTTTGGGGCCAAGGCCTGAAGTGGCTCCATACAGCAAGAGATGAGAGGAGTTAGGTGTTGATGGCTTCCACATGATGGAGATCAAGCCAATACTCACCAGACCCCTGGTGTGGTGCAACACTCTCAGTGTGTAATGTGTTCTTAATTTCTTTAGTGGATTGATTGCTGTTGTTATCAATAAATAAGAGAATGTAGCATCATCCAAACAAATCTAAAAGCTGCAAATGTCAAACTAAGACGAGAATAAGATCAAAGAGATGATGATTAGAAATATTGTAATAGAT
This sequence comes from Hofstenia miamia, assembly GCA_900660155.1. NCBI lineage: Eukaryota > Metazoa > Xenacoelomorpha > Acoela > Hofsteniidae > Hofstenia > Hofstenia miamia. The sequence goes on along the minus strand of CABFPE010000719.1, from coordinate 102,478 downwards.
CAATTAGACTAATTTAGATTCATTTGTATTATGCAACCAAGAAACAATATGTGTCAGAAATAAGAGATTAGTATCAGTTGATAATAATACTTTTTGGCAAAATGAGGGGGCAAAATCACTTCCATTATTTTTAGCCGCCAGTTTGGCAGACAAAGGTTTAAATTTGAAATCAACAGGTATTTTTCTAGATTTGATATAAATAGAAACTAAATCCAGTAACAATTTGATAAAGAATTTTATTTGGAATTCTTATTTTGTTCTACTATTATGGTTTGAATATTTTTATATGATGTCAAGCTAAATGATTGGTGTTTAGTAGTGATCTGGATCCACCATCAAGATTGATTCTAGGGTCTTTGTGCCAAACTAAGAAAGTGCACTTAGGTTAGGTGTAGGGATTTTTCTCTCATTTAGCTGACTAGTGATCATTTAATATGTGTATTAAAATAATAGTTGGATGACCAAAACCTAGGTAATATATTGTTACTATTTCAGATCCAAATTAGTGACTAATAAATGACAGATAAAGTGACTGAACATGTACTGATTAATAACTGTAAGTTAGGAAGCTGCTTGATACTAATGCATTTATGAAAGCCAATATATTTCAGTAATGGCTACATGTAATATTAATTAAGCAACTAGTAACAAGTCTGGTTGCAAACAAATGTAACACTTTTACAAAATAGAGTCTAAGTGGGATCTTGTCTTGTCTTGAGTATACACTGAGCTAGGATAGGGAACACATAAAGTTTATCAATGAGCTGAGAGGTGGAACTCAACCAAATTGATCATCAAAGGACTGGTGAAACTGGATGTGGAGATCAGCTTCAGGCAGTTGCCCACTATTGATTGTTGGAGAGATTGCTGCATGGCTTCATCACCTAAATAGTGAACAGTTAAATCTAGTTACATTAGGTTAACAGAAACAAAAGCTTAAGCAGTATTTAGTTAAGTAAATCCCTACCAGCAAAACTACGACTAATGTTATACAGTAACAAAGGATAAACAGTAATGACGCCTGGTAGAGGATGTTACATGATGACCATGTCAGCCAAGAACAGCAACTTTTGAAAAGAAACATTCAGTGGAACAACCTGCATACTACGACATAATCTACAAGTGAAAGTGGAAGTTAGGCAACAAGACAACTACATGAAAAACAAACTAGTTAACAGAGAGAACTACCCAAAACCAAACCAATGCACTTCAACAGGATCCTGGAATCGTGATCAAGAAAGAGTACCAATACAAACCAAAAAGAAACTATGACAAAAGTAAGAAAGGCAGCGCAAAGAAAACAGCACCTAGGGCAGTAACCCCTAGAACAATGCAATCACCACCATACTCTGGAGAAAATTCATCCCCTGAAACAGAACTACAGTTGTTCAATTCACCCCCAGAAATGAGCCCCCAGGAAATAATTGACATGTTGAGAAAGAGCCAGGAAAACAAAGCACTTCTAAAAAATGAAATTGAAAAACTAACAAGCAAAGTCAAACAAATGGAACAACAAAACGAAACCATTTTGAGCAAAATCAAGATAAACATGGAGATGCGACTAGACAAACAAAGCAAATTATTCCAAAACGAGATCAAACTCCTCACACACCAATTATCAGAGTCCAACAAAAGATTCTTAGAACAGAATCAACAATGGCAGGAAAAAAATCAGCAACTAGAAAGGACAAATAGAGAGTTAATAGAGGATAATGATCTACAAGCAGGAGAGTTGGAGCAATTAAAAGACAAATTAAGACTACTACAGTTAACAGAAGAAGAGAATAGGGGTAACATGCAAAACCACAAAATAGAATTTCATTCAAGGAAAGAGAGCAAGTTACAAGCATTGCACATACCAGCTTCCAAAGAGGTGATATATGAAGAATCAGATGAAGACTCAGATGCTGAGAAACAAAAAATCATAAATGAAATCACAAATGCAGTGACTACAAGAGGAAGACACAATGAAGAACAACAAAAAACCCAAGAACAAAATTCAATTTTACCTCAACTGATGACCAATGATATGATACCTTGTAAGGCGACATTACCAAGAACAACAAAAAACCCAAGAACAAAATTCAATTTTACCTCAACTGATGACCAATGATATGATACCTTGTAAGGTGACATTACCCAAGTTTAATGAAAGGGTAGATGGTTACAACCCAACATTTGCAGAATGGCTACAAATGTTCGAATTAACAATGGCGGAGTGCAAAGTGAGCCAGCAGGCAGCAGCAGCAGCAGCAGCAGCAGCAAGACTCCCATTATATTTGACAGGCGCAGCTTCCCATCACTATCTGTTGTTGGATGCAGAAAAAAAAAGGAATTATGAACTACTGATTGGAGATTTCATAAACTACTATGAAAAAGCTTCAAAAACCAGTAACCATTTATCCTAAATTCAATGAAAATGAAAAAAACTGATGATATTCACAATTACATTCAACAAGTTGAATGACTACTAATCCTGTAGCATCTGCTACCAAGCATTAATGTAGATTAAATTATTCTCTTAAATGGTTGTTCTTCATTCTAAGTGGGTAGGGATGTACTTATGTTACCTCTCTTCTCCAATGTTATGTATGTTTAGTTAAACTTCACTTAGCTTAACCAGATACTATTTAGGTATACCACCATCATTGCTCTGCTCCATGCTCTGGCTATGGCCTCTGGCCAACTCTGATCTCCAAATCAATTCACATGAGTCGCCATTGCTGATTTAGTGGTTCCAAGCCTTAGCTCAATGAGATTCTTATGTGTTTCTTATCCTAGCTCAGTGCAGTTCTCAATGCTATTTGTAACTAACTTAAACTCAATTTTGTAATGTGAGTTCATAATACTTCACAACTTTGCAATGTCACTAGCTGCTTAATAATTAGCACTTTAGCCATTACCAAAAACTACTGGCTTTAAATAAGTTAATTAAAATAAGTTACATAATAACTTGCAGCTTCCTACCTTACATTTAAATAACAGTAATACATGCTAGGTCTATTATAGGCCACCTAAGTCTATAAGATAAAACATGTATAACCTATGGTAGGCTATCCAGCCCTTTTACTGATATCAATTATTAGATACATGTAAATGAAGGAATCCACATCCAGCTAAACAGAGAAAACTCCTAGTCATACACCTAGAATAAATGCAGGTTCATGTTTTATATCAAGGACCCTTGAGTTGCTCCCAATATGTACCCAAACCACTACTACTGCATTTACTGTTTAGCTTGACATTCTATGTAAATAAGCAAACTGATATAAAATCTAAAGATAAGATTTTCGAAGAATTTACTTCAACAATTTCCAAAATGATTTCTTGCATATTTATAGTTAACTTCCAAAAAGTACCTGTCATTCAAAATTCAAATTTATATCATCTGCCAAAAATTGCTAAAAATAATGGCAGTGAATTTGCCCCCTTCATTTGGTCAAATTTGATGACAAGTACTAATTTGCTATATTAATACTTGGTTGCATTTACTGAGATAATCTGATAATTAAACTTAAACTGTTTTTAATCAATAATCATAATTCGATCTTAGTTTTGACTAATCATCTGATCTTCTTTCTTTTTTAACATCATTATGCTTTGGATTATGCTACAGTAATTAAAGATTTAATAAATGATCAATATGTATTTACAGTAAGCACTTATTTATTGAGCTTAAGAAATAACTTAAATTAGACAGCATCTCTGGTTGAGAGACCATAGAAAAATCTTATTTGCTTTTTCCAAATAAATATGATAAACTGCAACTCTATTAGTGTTATGCCATAAGAAAGTAATCTCATTTTTAAATTAATGGTATCATAAAGGATAATGTACTTTATTCATTTACTGATCACTTATAAAACAATTGTTAAAAAAGTAACAAAACAATGATGCAAAACACTTAGCAAACAGCAAGAAGAGTGTTCCAACTACTTTAGCCATATTTCATTACTCTCACAACAGCAGCCTCAACTTCACATTTTAGTTATGAACAATCACAATCAGCTGTTTAATTTCTCAGATTATTTAATGTTAGTTTTGGAGTAATTAATGACAAAATCCTTTGAATAGTGATCATTTGTCTAGATGTATATTCAATCATAGAAGGATAGATTGCATGCAATTTCTTGGAGACTTTAAAGAGTGGCTTATGCAATGGAATACTCTAAGCTTATTGTACTTAACAAAAACACTTAAACACATTGTTCAAAACATAGTAATTACAGTAGTTAAGTTTAATGATATTTTTGTACATGGCTATAATTTTTTCTTAACCTCAAAAACTCAATTGATTGAGTTTGAACAATACCTTAGTCATTCAATGCAAATGTGTAGAGGAAGATTTTTTTTAATATGATTTACCATGAGTTGAAAAGTCATTAATTCTAGTGGTACCAATTGCTAATTATATGATGTTCAATTGTAGAGCCTAAATGCCAAAGCCAATTTCAACAGCTTCAGAATCCATACTTAATATAGGAGTGATGGCATTATCATATTGTTGGGAAATGCCAAATAATAGTTTCTAAGACTGTCTCTGATTGCCTTAGAAACTGAATGCTAAATAGAAATAATGTAATAATGTTTTTTCTGGTTAATTGAAAGTAAACATCTTAATTTTTTCTATAATATGTGGAGACCAGCTTGGCAAGTAACAAATATTGTTTCCAAGATCTTTGACTTCTGATATGAAGGGATAAGAAAGTTATCAAAAGAAAGAAACACAGTAGAAATTGAGTGTGAAGATTAAATAAAAAGATTTAAAGGAAGGTCATTAGCAAGACACTAAATGGCTTTCAAAATAAGATTGAAGAACATAATACTAGAATGTGAAGATTCTAGGTAAGTAATACATGATTTTGATGATAATAATATAAGTGATACTGCCAGATAGAATGAGAAAGAGCATGCAGATGTACTGGATCAAAATCTTCAAGATTCTGATTGACCTCTGCATTTGTAACTCTCATGAACTATACACATTGAACAGTAATTTAAAGCTTAGTGCAAAATCAGTGAAAATCTCTCAAGTGAAAATTATGTGAGTGATGTAGTTGGGTCACTATGTGAGTGCAGTGAGACAGAATAAATGCAATTTACTAATAATTGAAACAGAGGCATGCATTGTTTGATCAAAAAAGAAAAAGTGCTTGTGCTCAAGGTGCTTTTGTCTAAGGTGTGACATTGAGGTCCATAAAAAATGTGGGACCCAGTTTGTTCACAAGTGTAAAAAAGTGTTCTGAAGGTGAATGAACTCAAAAAAGTGAATTAGTGATTGCATGATTGATTTAAACTAAATAATACGTTAAGAAAAGATTCACACTTTTGAAATTGTATCAGATTCTCCTGTTCTTACTTTTTATGTTTCTGGCCAAAAAGAATTGTTGGGTAAAGGTTAAGACCTAGAATTTTTTCAAGATGCTTGTTTTTAGTAGAAATACAAATTTTTTTTCTTTAATTTTTAAAATATTGATTAAAAATATATTATTTCATCCCTCTTTCTAGTGCAATGCTAATTGTTTGATTCTCTCTGCCATTTTGAGTAGAACAGGCTATTTTTTTAGATCAACAAATTCATGAGCTACAAGAAAATTCATACTTCTGATTGAAAATTTCATAAAAAACAATTTACATTCACATTGATTTGGATCACACCACTATATACAATTCAAAAAAAGCTCTTAAAATAATGGGATCTTCTTTAGATGGCAATATAAAATCTATAAATGAGGATAAATTGTCTGGCTATATCACTTTGTTTTCATGTGGAAGTCTCACATATCCAAATATGCAACAAACTTGCTTTTTTATTGTAAAAACACTATAAAAAACTATTTCAATATTTCACTTTGTGTTAATTTAATCTGTAAAATGACACTTCTTGAAGATAATCAAAAAAATATCTCAATTTTTAATATCCGAATAATTTTGATACTCTTAATTCATTTAATTGTTTTGAACAATTATCTTAACAATCTAAAGAAGTTACAAATCAAAGAAGTTAGCAAAACCCTCAACAATTATGCAGTCAGGAAGAAATTATAGCATTTCCAGTGTACATTTAAAAACCATCTACTTACATTTATAAATAATCATTTGACAATTAGCAATTAACAACTACAAATAGAAGTGGTCAATTTATATTTAGAAATTAAAATATACATTTTAGAATTTAGTATTTATCATTTAGAAATGGTTTATAATCACTTAGAAATAAAAAATGACTATTTGAAAATCAATTTATACATTTGGAAAGGAAAAACAACAATTAGAATTTATTTGTAAATTAACATTCAGCAATCCTTAATTACATGAAATTTTCCATGTTCTAAGGTTCTTTTTCTCATTGCCAACCTTCAATTTTTCTAAAAAAATACAATGTTGGTAATAGAAGTGCATGTTCAAAGTTTTTCTGCAAATTGGCAATCATGATTAAAGCTCACCTAAAAATTGAAATATATGTAGATCCCTGCAATAGTTTATATGTATCCCAACAATAGGTCCTGTTATTTAAACATTTCTTTTTAAATTAAGACTTTAGTGTAACATGGTATATTAATTTGTGTTATCTTAAGAGTGGTGCAATTAGAAAATTCATAAGTGATAATAAAATTACTAAAGAAAGGCAAAGATGCTTGAAGTCATTGAAACAATTAAAAAATTTACTTGGCTAATGTAAATAATAGCTGCTATTATTGAAAAGATGAATTGCATTTCTTATTGTACTCCATTGGCTTCTAAACAAATTGTTTAGAGGTCCATGTTGTGTGCTGAGAAATCAATTCAATCAAAATGTTTAAATTGTTTCTTAACTTAAAGTTCTATTTCCAAACCCATATATTGCTTTAGAAGGATTGAAGCTTGGCAATTATTTATTCAATATTTACAAACTACATTAATTTTTAATAAATTTTAAATATAATAAAATTTTTGTGAATGTGAAATCAACTTTGCAAATTGCATAATGAAAGTCAGTATACTTTTGGAAGTAATACCTCAACAAAATTTTTTGCAATTGAATCATTTTCATTTGTTCTGTATTCCTTTCCTGGTATCATCAATCAAATACTATCAAATACTATGTTTGCATCAAACACATTCTTGAACTAAAAGCAAACCTAAGAGAATAGGTTTTCTGAAATATTCAAAGCTTGATATAAGTACTTGTTCATTTGAATTTCCACAGACTGGCGTTTATGAAAAGATTTAAAGTTCTGAAAATATATCAGTATTTTCTATTAGTATACATGCAGATAAATATTGTGGCTTTGATAATGTAATGCACTATTAAGTTACTGGATATAACACAATCTCTTAAATTCATTCTAAACTGTATTTCCAATATCACTAATTTGAATAGAAGTGTTGTAAAATTTAAGAAAATGAAAGTGTTTTTGAACTTCACAATCAAAGTGAATTGTGCATTGATCAGACTTATTGTTTCTGACGAAATAATCAAAAAATATTCCATTTTTGCAAAGTTTCTTACATCTGGAATATATATTTTTGATATTTCATTGTGAGAAAAATGTTGCTTCATTCTTAATAAAAATTGTAATCAATTGTGGTGTTGTTGATGATTCACAATTTAAATTTGTTTCTCATAAAACATTTGTTTGATGTCAAATCATTGTAAAATTTTTAATGAAAAATTGCTGTGGAGACTTCAAGGTATTGTACAAAAGATTTGCAGACATAAATATAGTTCTCTTTTTAATTTATTTAATGCTAAGCTTGGGTGATTTTAAATGTACATTTATTTCTGCAGGTGATTAAATATTTTATTCTTAAGCATCGTTTACACAGTAGGTTTTCCCTTATGACTTTGATTATGTAAAGAAAAACCCATTGTGTCAGTAGGTTTTCCCTTATGACTTTGATTATGTAAAGAAAAACCCATTGTGTAAATGCAAATAAGCTCGAGATAATGGCTTATAAGGGGAAACATACGACCTCCAAAAATGTAGTTAAGAAAATAAGTGTAAATTCAAATTAAGAATCGCTTATGGGTTTTCATAATAAGAAGTTTGATTGGAGGAAAGCTATTTGAACTTTAAGTAAGCCAATGATATGACTTGTTGTAACTCTCTATTCAAAAAACCGAGTTTGCACACGGAATTACATAATTAAATTGATCTTGTAAGCATGAAAAGATGTAAAGGAAAACTTACAATGTAGATGCAGCTAAAGTTTTAGTTAATCTAATAATTGTTTCATAAACAATAACAAAGTCATAAGGGAAAATTTGTTCTGTAAGCAGAGCTTTATAGTCTAAAAATGGTTGTTAAATTATAATAACACCACAAGATGAACTCCGATTAAAAGTAGGTCTCATAAATGTTTACAGAAGTCAATACATGTACCATTGCACAAGAATGTGCAACTCACTTACCCAACAATCACATTTTAAGGTTGTTGAAGAAAAATAATTACAATATGTACTTGTTTACCTTGTAATCTCGCGTATCATATGAACTCCTCACATTTTCATGCATGAAAAATGATTTTATCATGTGTCATGTGGATGTGCGAGTCCTTTTTTGAGGGGAGTTTAGGCTTTCATATGCTATAGCCTAACAGCTGGTAGTAGTCTTATTTTCACGTGGATAAATCATCAGTCTTATATCAAAATAATGCATATTTTAAATACATATGATAAGTATTCTATTCATTTTGTTACAAAACATGAACCATTTCACTACCTAATGTCATCATGTAATATTTTATCACCGACTTTTAACGCTCAGTACCTTTCAATTTGTAAATTATAGAAACTAATTAGACAAAAAATCCAAAACTTTATATTAAATATAATGTGGGAAATAAGCAAGAATCAATTGTTAATCCAATAAAATCGGTTTACTTAGCAAAATCCTTTTCAAACGCAGCGTCAAATACCACAAGATTTAAAAACCAATAAAAAACAAAGTTTTGTTAAGACAAAAAGACTATGTAAATATTTGATATATTTTATTGAAATATTATTTTTTACAAAATCATATTGCTAATAAAGCATTTTGTTGTTGAATTTAAAATAAATGTAGTCTATATATATATATATATATATATATA
>CABFPE010000719.1:62759-84738 GCA_900660155.1 Hofstenia miamia | reverse complement strand
TTCATTGTTCACAACCTGACTTGTTACTAGCTGCTTAATTAATATTACCTGTGCCCATTACCAAAATATACTGGCTTTAATAAATGCATTAGTATTGAGCAGCTTCCTAACCTACATTTATAAATTAATACATGTTTGGTCACTTTATTGGTCATTTATGGGTCACTAATTTGGATCTAAAATTATATTAATATATTCCCTAGGTCTTGGTTATCCAACCATTTGTTTGAAGTTAATTATTTTAATACATGTATTAAGTGCTTGCTAGTTGGCTAACTGAGAGAAAAACTCCTACACCTAACTTATGTGCACTTTCGTGGTCTGGCACAAAGACCCTTAAATCGTTCTCTATGATGGATCCAGACCACTACTAAACACCACTCAATTAGCTCAACATCATATTAAATAATCAAACCGCTATAGTAGAACAAAATAAGAATTCCGAATAAAATTCTTTATCAATTGCTTACAATGTTTAGTTCCTATTTATAGTAAATCTAGAAAAGTACCTGTCGATTTCAAATTTAAACTTTTCGTCTGCCAAGATGGCAGCTAAAAATAATGGAAGCAATTTCGCCCCCTCATTTCACCAAAAAGTATTATTATCGACCAATACTAATCTCTTATTTTGACGCATAATAATTCTTGGTTGCATAATACAAATAAATTCAAATTAATTTAATGGATCTAAGTACACTATTTTTAATCATCATTTCTTTGATCTTATTCTCAACTTTGCTCGACATTTGCAGCTTTTTGGATTTTATTTGGATGATGCTACAGTACTTTTTGAACTTAAACATAAATAGAGCAAAACCATTGTAAAAATTGTTGAAGAAAATTCTTTGGAATTCTTATCTTTAGTTTATCACAGTTTGATTATTAACTATGATGTTCAGCTAAATGGTTAGTGTTCAGTAGTGGTGAGGATCCCATAATGGGAACGATTCTTGGTTCCTTGTTCCAAAACACTAATCTACACTTAGTTTGGGTGTATGATTAGGAGTTTTTAATTTCACTTAGCTAACTATTGATGTTTTCTTACTTGTACAAATGATAATGAATTCAATATAAGGCTAGTAAGCCAAACGTAGGTTTTTGTATTTATACTAAACTAGATCCAAATTCATAACTATAATTTGACCAATAATGTGACCTTGCATGTATCAGTTATTATATGTAGGTCAGGAAGCTGCTATTTATTTATCTTATTTAAATAAAGCCAATATATTTCAGTAATGGCTAACTACATATTTATTTAGAAGCTAGTGACATTCAAGGTTGCAAACATATAGTACACTTTTCAAATTGAGACTAAGTCAAATTGTGTCAGGCCTTGAGTAAACACCGAGCTAGGATAGGGCACACATAAGTGATTTCACTGAGCTGAGAGGTTGAACTCATTCAATGGAAGTGGAAGGAAGTGGTTGTTACTTGATTTTCTAGATCAACTTCAGGCAGATGCGCAACAATTAACAGCTGGCAAAAATACTGCAAGGCTTCATCACCTAAATACTGCTTGTTATACCATTCATTAATTATAGTTATTGGAGTTTAATAATATAGAAGCTAGCCAGTTTAGGATTAGTACATCACTACCTAATAGGATACCATCCTGATTATAATGCGATAATGGAGGAATTGGATGATGAAGCCTGGTAGAATATGCTACATGGTGACTGTGACAGCTCACATGAACAAGCAAGAATTTGGGAAAAAACTTTTTTCTTTTCTTCTCAGAATAAAAATTTTTTTCTACATTCAACACAGGCGCCTAATGTGTGCAAAAAGTAACACAACTTGGATACCCCTGACAGTACCACTTCTTAGTTAAGATACTGTAATCAAAGCAACTGGATTGTTAGAAAAAGATAATTTGATAGTTAACAGAGAAATCAAATTATACTTAAATATAGTGCACCATAATGAGTACCAAGAATTGCAACCAATTGGAAAGATCACCAATAAAGGAAGGAAAGCAGCACAAAAAGGATAGGACCCAGAGTGGTAACCCCAAGAGCATCATGCTCAACCTCACGATCCAAAAATACAGACTTGTCCCCTGCAACAGAGTTACAAACACTACAAATGTCTCCCAAAACAAGCCCCTGAGAAATCCTTGAAATTTTGAGGAAGAGTAATGAAACTGAGACATTCTTAAAAAACGAAAAAAGGCAGTTAATGGAGAAATTTCAACAGATGGAACAGCAAAGTGAAAATATACTGAGTGAACTCAAAGTGGAGATGCAAACAAAACTGGACAGGCAGAGTGAACTATTTCAACAGGAAGTCAAGACACTCACTCAACAATTTTCAGAATCAAATAAATGATTTTTGGAGCAAAATCAGAAATGGGAAAAAATGCATCAGCAACTAGAAAGTGAAAACAGACAACTAATAAAAGATAACAACATACAAGCAAAGGAGCTTGAAAAATTGAAGAATAAGTTGAGACTGATACAACTAAATGAAGAAAAAAATCAAGAAAATATACAAACACATGAAATAGAGTTCCAACAAGCAAGAGAGAATGATTCACAGGCACCACCAGATAGTGCAAATAAGCAAGTGCACTATGCAGAATATGATGAAGACAATGATGATGATAAACAAAAATTCATAAATGAGATCACAAAAGCAGTGACAGACGAGCTCCAAAGTAAGAAAAAAATAAGGAAGCACAGGAAACCAAGGTATGAAAATTCAATATTACCACAAAATAGAACCATTGATACTATACTTGGTAAGGCAACATTACCAAAATTTAATGGAAGGGTTGATTGCTATAACCCAACATTTACCAAATGGCTTCAGATGTTTGAAATTACCATGGCAGAAAGGAAAATGAACCAAGATGCAGCAGCAGCAAGACTACCAACACTACCTGCTATTGGATACAGACACTAAAAGAAATTATGGACTATTAATAGGTGATTTAATAGAATGCTATGGGAGTGAGAGTTTTAAGAACCAGTATAATATCATTCTGAACACAACAAAAATGAAAAATAATGATGATATAAAAAACTACATCCAATAGGCCAAGAGACTTGTAATGCTAAGTTCAAGGGAAAACAGATATTCTAAATACAAATTGTTTTCTCATAACTGCAAAGGAATGCCAGAAAGCATCAGAACCCAATTTGAGATTAAGTGTGATGAGGACAGTAAGTTAGAGAAAATGATCTGGAAAGCAGTCAATATCCAGGCAACAATTGAGAACAATGCACGAATTTAAAAAAAAGCCACATGGCACAGAGAAACACCAATATGGAGGAACAACTACAAACCACAATCAACAAGCAAGACTTACAATGAAAATAAACTGGAGAAAGTTATTGGAGAGAAAGGAAAAAATGGGAAGACAAAGAAAGTAAGAGAAAAAGATGTCAAATGCTATAATTGCAGACAAAAAGGTCATAAAAAGCCTGACTGCATGAAACAAATAAAAATGATTGGGAATGAAGAAGCATATTATGAGGACAAAGATTTAATAGAAACAGAAACAGAACTTAACAGAGCATCAAAAACCAACAAAGAATCAGAAAACTAAGTAGAGTGCCAACTCATAAAGCCACACACAAATAATGATTTTAACAAATATAGACAACATAAATATGATAATGGTGACAATCAAAAAAAGTGATGGTGAAAGCAATGATCAATAAGGGAGCAGTGACCTCAATAATAACTAATGAGTGTGCAATGAAACTGGGTTTCAAATGAGAAGACTTGGATAAATCAAACAAACATCTAATTAATGCATCTGGTGAATATATTTATACAAAAGGGATGATAAAGTCGGTTCAAATAAGAATAGCCATTACAACATTCAAGCAATTGTTGGTGGTAATGGATACGCATAACAACTTGCTACTCTACAAGGTCATACTTGGTGATGACTTTTTAACAAAAAACAGATGCATTATAAACTATGCAAACAGGATGATAAAAGTAAAAGAAGAAAAGATTGAAATCAAGGCAGATGAAGGCAGACAAAAGACAATCATTTTTGAGTTGGAGGAAGACATTTGATTGCAGTCACAACAGTGGAGAATGTACACAATAGAAACAGAGAATCAAATAACAACAGATATAATATTATATGAGAATAAAGGAATTAATACAAAAAGAGTATCAATGCTATCAAGTGTTTGCACTGTTAAAAATGGAAAAAGGAAGATACCAATCCTGAACTCAACAAACTGAAATGTCAATGTAAAGATATAAAATGAGAAAATATACAGAAAATACATTAAATTTAACATCAGACTGATTTGGAGAGTGAAGAAGACAATTGTAGAATACCTGAAATAAAGAATGAAGACTATCAATACTTAGAGGAGACAAATATTCAACAATTAAAAAGATGTTGGAGAGACACAAATGGATATTCAATTATGGGGAGATAAGTGTGGGTCAAGTGATAGGCAAAACACACAAAATAGTAATGAAAACAGACAAACAAATAAAGCTGTCAGTAAGAAGAGTGCCAGAACAAATGAAAGACAAATACAATCATGTAGAATCTTGCCAACACTAATTTTAACTTAGCATAGGATTGTGTAACCATATTCCTATTAATCAATGTATGACAGACTCCAAACCTCTCTTTTCTGTATCATTGTTGTCTGTGTTAACTGACTTACTATATAACATTAGCTATACTTAATGATCTAAATAACAACAGCAATTTTAGAATGAGAGCAATAGATGTTATACAGGGTTGAAACCCAACACAAAGCACTACCCACGAGGAGACATTGTCTTTGTGAACAAATCCAGCTTTACTCTGACATTGAAGGAATTACAAATTGTTGACTCAGTGCATGGAACATTGTCTCAGAAAACATGTGTGTGTGTGATAACTTAGTAATTTAATGCATTGATTGTTCTTGTTATTGTTGTAATTAAAATATAGAAAAGTAACACAACTGTGGTGCTTTAGCTTATTATAGTTCCCTACATATGTTAACCCTAAAGATATAACTATACATGTTAACCCTTGATACATGCAAACAACCAATGCAGTTAGCAATAAAACTATTTCAACTAATTTGTAAGTCAGTTGTGGGTTGTCTAATTTACTAACAGCAATTGATTGATTGACAAATAAAACTGATGTAGGTAAAACACTACTTTTCTAAGAGGGTTGATCTGATAATAGTAATAATGAATGATAGGAAAGCTATAACAAATAAAACTCCCTATTCCTACACCTAACTTCTAAGCATATCAAGTAAATGACGACTACCAGCTGCACCACACATTTGAAAGGCTGTATGTGCTTGCTGTTCCAGACTTCCTTTAAATGTAGTTGGGGACCACCGTCAGGATTACTCTAGTGATTGACCATTTAGCTTTCCATTTTAATAAATAAATAAACCTGACAAAAATAAAGAAGTAAATCCAGTGAATTTCGTTCATCACCAAATATATAAATTGCACTACTTTTATACTTAGTAATAGCAAACAATCAAACACTTGGCAAGTACCTGTTAATCAAAGTTGTTGACAATTTACTAATTTCCTTTGTTTTCTTCATCTGCTGTTTTACACATGTCAGCATTAATTAGCTTTTGCATTTTGTTCTTTTACCATTTGTCAAAAGTACTGCCAAGCAAATTAATATCAAAAAATATTGCATATTAAAATTTTACAAATAACTCAATTAATAATAATCATGTGTGTACAATTAATTGTTATATTACTTGAATCTTAGTTCTTTCCCTTTCTTTTCTTAACTTGACCACAAATGAGATTATGTTACAATCACATACTGGGTGAACTAATCAACAACAAAATAATCCAACCAAGCAAAAGCCCATATGCAGCACCAACTGTGTTTGTGAAGGAGGGGAACAAGTTTAGCTTGTGCATAGACTTCTGCAAGCTGAATGAGGTGACAAAGAAGGATTCATATCCCTTTCCATTCAAGAAGATATGTTATATGAAGCAAGTAAACACAAATAGTTTACATCAATAGATTTTTGCAAGGCATACTGGCAGGTGAAGATGGAAGAGGAGGATATTGAAAAAACGGCATTTATAACACCTTACAGATTATATGAATGCATACATATGGCGTTTGGATTATGCAATGCACCAGTGACCTTTCAGAGATACATCAGGAAAGTATGGAAGAATAAGATACACAGGATGGAAGAAGGAGTCAATGCATATATAGATGACATCATAGTAATAAGTGATGTAATACAAGAACATCTAGAGCAGTTTAAAAGAACATTGACAATACTGGAGAAAGCTGGCCTCTGGGTCAATGGAAATAAGTGTGATATATTAAAGGAAAAAATAGTATTTTTGGGAAGAGTGATTGAAATAGGCATGATATGCATGAAAGACAATGCAAAGGACATGATCTGAAAAATAGAAAAGCTGAAAAATAAAAAGAACATACAGAGGGTAATGAGGTTTTTTAATAACTATGGAACCTTTATCCAAAATATTGCCAGGAAAACTGCAAAGATGACCAGACTCATGAGGAAATCAGTACTATTTGTATGGACTTGGCAGGAGCAAGAAGAGTGCGACAATATCAAGGAGGAATTAGCAAAATTACCATCACTGAACACTACAAGGAGAAATTTATTTTAGACTGTGATGCTAGCAAACTTGCAATCAGAGCAACATTAGGACAGATAAAAAATGGAAAGGAGGTACCCATACAATTCTTTAGCCTGAAACTGAAAGCAAGTGAAGAAAATTATGGGTCAAGAAAGTTGGAAATGTTGTCACTCATTGAGAGCATTAGAAAATTCAGGCACTTTCTTTTCAATCAAGAGTTCAGATTACACACTGACAATAGTGGATAACCTGGCTAAAAAATTAATTTTCTGGAGACAAGTCAGGGATAGTATTGTGATGGATCAAATATTTAAATGAATTCACATTTATAATCAAACACCACAAAGGCACATTACATAACAATGCATATTTTTGAACATCATTACCTGAATATCAAAGAGATGTGGCAAAGGAGGACGGAGAAAGGAAACAGTTTCAATTCCTACACATACAGAGTATGAAGGACTACCCAAAATAAATGTGGACAAAAAGGGGCAAGCACTCTTACTGATAATGATGAAGGAAGAAATATCTAAACAAGAAATAATTGTGAAACAGTGAGACAAAATAGTACTTAATGAAATCATCAAGAAGATAAAAGTACTGCAGACAATGCTATCAAAACTGACAGCAAGCTACTACAAGCAGTATAAATGGAAGCTAAATAAACATGGATTATTTTAAGTTGAGGCACAAAACAATAGAATTGCGATCTCTGAATATTACAAGAGAGAACTCATACAGAAATTGCATGAAAGAGGCCACTTAGGCATAACACAGATGGAAAAACTTTTAATTCTAGATTCATCACTACAGTGTTGTGAAAATAATGGAAGAAATAATAAATAAATGTATGCCTTGTTTATTAAACAACAAGCAGCACTTCCCAGCACAGAGGGCACCATTGGAAAAAATCATTGCAACACAACCCACTGAGATAGTCCACATTGATCTGGAGGTGGTGCTGAAAGACGAGGAGGGATACCAGCACCTTTTGGTAATGGTGGGCAACTTCACCAAATATGCAAGAATGATCCCAATGAAAAACACAACAGTGGAATCAGCAGCTGAGATATTGATGAAGGAGTGGATCCTAAAATTTGGTCCAATGGAAATGATAATAACTGACAATAGACCACAATTTGAGAGTGGACTGTTCCAAGAGATGGTGAAACTATTAGAGATAGTCAGCAAGCAAACAACACTATACCATCCACAGGTGAACAGAGCTGTAGAGAGATGAAATTGAACATTAATCAAACTAATAAAAGTGGCAACGTCAAGAATAGATGGGAATAAATGGAGAAAGGTGATTGAAATGGTGGAGTACTTCTACACCCTTCCATACACTCAACAACAGGGATGACCCCTTCAAAGCAATGTTTGGCAGGGAAGCCTCCACAACTCTATCCATGCAATACTTCAACTACAGTGATAGGATGGGCAATGAATATGTGAATCAACTCAAAAGACAAATTACAACAATACACAAGACGATGTGTCACAATATAAAGAAGTCAGCAATGAGACAACAATGCAATTATAATAGAAAGATTTACTGTCACACACACAAAGTAGGGGATAGAGTATATGCATTCACACCAATAAAACTCACTGACACAAATCAAGACTGGAAATAAAAAACTGTTTCCTCTGGGCCCTACACAATCACACAAACACAAACAAATAATGAATATATGTTAGACAATGACAGACTATTACATTTTCAACATTTGAAGAGTGCAACAGTGGATATCAAAGAAATGAAGATAGATGAGAATGCCAAATTCAAAATAAGCTAATTTAATAGCAATGAAATAGTATGATATGAATGATTTAGATAGCCTACCCAAGAAGAATTTTGATGAAGAATTTACAGCAGATATCAGAAACAAAAATTTAGATGTGAGAGTACTTACTCAAAGGGTAGCAAGAGATAAATATATTAATGACACTGAAATATGGGATTTAAACTTACTAACTGAATTTAAGCAACCAGAAAAGAACAATGCACCAACTGATGAGGAAGAGAGTGTGATGAAATCAGAAGACAGAGGAACTCACAACAATTAACAGGAGAAGAAGAGTGAGGAGTGGTTCTCAAACCAGACGTTGATTCAAGGTCAGAAGGGATGAGAATGAAGAACTGAATAATCAAAGACATAGAGGGAGAAGGCATTCCAGTATTCCCCAATGCGGATTTGAGGGCAGAGTCACAAATGGACATTGAGCCTCTCCCACCAGGGATCTGCAAAATGTAGAGAACTGGCAAAGAGCATCACAACTTTCCTTCCAGATGTCCACAACACTGATTCAAGGGCAGTGCAACAGACAGAGTTCCAGGGGAAGGTGTAAGTGGGGGAAGAACCACAGTGATACAAAAGTGATTCAAGGCTGATGGTACTATGGAGACCTCAGCTGGTCAAGTGTTGACAGAGTCAACTGCAGACCAATTCAAGGGTGAAGCAGTAGAGACCATCAGCACAGGTTCAGAGTCAATGGACTGTGAACAGAGCACCAGTAGGATACCATTACGGATTACCCAGCTACACACTTCCTCAGAAACCACCAAAGAGAACAATACAATCAAAAGAATGAGAAAAACAGATTTTGAAAATCAATGGGGAAACACTACAGCCTGACTTTATGGAAACTATGAAAATGAGAGATCATACATTTGAAAAACTATTACCAGAGACAAAAACTTATATATGAAAAACAGCAAAAACAGAATGGAGAAATCTACCACTGATACTTGATGCAAACAATAAACCTATGGTGAACCTGATAATTAGCTATCCAAGAGACATGAACAAAGCTCTTGAGAGACCTTACATGTGCAGCACAGTGCACATAACATTTGATGAAGAGTTCACACTCAAGACAGCACAAAGCATTATGGAATAAATCGGTCAGATAGCAGAAATTCGAGTGGTCAACATCCCTAAACATAACCTGAAAATTATACACATACTGAAGGAAAATGAGTACAACAAAAACCTCAAAAAACAATTAGATCAAACACTAAGAATTGTGAAATTGCCGAAGGTACATCTCGTGATAATCACAAAAACAACACTTGAAGAAATCCCAAACACCTGTATAAAATCTGAATGCAAGTACAGAACGTATTCTTATGGAAAAAGGAAACCACAGACACAATAATCTCAAAATTGATCTGCTTCAACTTACAGCTAGATTACTGGGCACAAGTTTTTAGGATCATTGTAGAGCTCTGCATAGCTATAGACTTATACAAACAAGTAAAGACAGTTGAATTCACAATGGAGGATGAAGGGGTAAAAAAACTCTTTATCAAATGTAGCTTAACACAGTGTCAGGAGCATCTAAAACAAATCAAGAAAATTTCAGGGAATATGAAACTACAGAAGAAGATAGCAGAAGAATGGCCAGTGATAAAAATAGAGGCACCATCACAAAAATTTCACAAGACAATAGAAGTAGCCCTAACTGAAGTGAAACAGGCATATGAGCTAAACACCAAAAAAGATTTTAGAAACATACTATTTGATGAAAAGAATGCTCCTGAAATATGCTAAAAACAACAGCATGGTTACTGGCAATATTTACAACAGAAGACAAGGAAGTCAAACTGCCCATATCATGACAAATGAGACACAGACTAGCATTAGGGAAAAGATTTGAAATTGTGCTGTCCCTCATCAACACACAAACCAAGAATTGGCTGTTAAAAGGTCATGTTGAAAAAAGTGAATCTCCAGACAAAACACAAAAACCAATGCAGATAATAGAAAAGGTGATAAGCAGGATCACAGTAAATAAACGTCCAATGGGGAAGATGTAAGTAGTAGAAATTGCAAATAGAACAGGAATATGCCCAAACAAACTCTTAATCTTCAAAGAACCCTTGAAAAAATATATGTAGGGTACAACTTCTGAAATGCAATTATGGCAATTGGAGCAACAACCATGGCTGACAATCAAAAAGATAATAAAGAGAAAATTAGCAAGCATGGAAGATATAAGGAAATTGATTAAAGATAAGAATGTACAACAAATTATTGAAGAGAAAATGGAAATATATGAGAAAGAAAGTCCATGATGCATGTTCAAAAAAATAATCAATGCACTGAGATGATGAAAAAGGGTGGAATAACAGAACTGGTCAAAGTAGGTGAAATGGTAATGAGAACTCAATGGGAAATGCTAGACAAAGAAGAGCTGTTGACCTCAACTCAACTATTACTATCCCTGAAAACACAGGAAAGAATTGATAGAATCAATGTAGAAAAATGGGGAGGAGTAAGCCCAGCTAGAACTATGGAATGGATAGACACTGATGACAAATGATTCTTAGTAGAGATAAAGATACCAACAGAATTCGGACCAGAAACTATCAGAAAGTGTGAGAAGAGCAAACAGTTGCCACTATGAAACTTATGTTTACAGAGGTGTTTACTAGAACAGAGCTAAAAGATCTTCTGAAACCATACAATCAACTAGCTGTTGATGTTAAGTGTATCACCTCAAAGATAGAAATGAAGGGACAGATACAGCTGAAAATGAGTAAGAGAGAATTAGCCCAAGCCTTCTGGGACATGAAAAAGATGGCAAAATGAATTATCCCACAACAATAGGACTAGCAACAGCATCAACAGCAACAGAATCATACAGAGAATTTGAGAAGCAAATTGAAATGAAAATATTGACATGTACACTGCTGGAGACAATCTTGATACCTATGATACTTCTGAGGTGGATGTTACCAAAAGATGTAAAATTTTCTAAGGCCTTTATGCATTAGTACAAGTAATATGTAAATACAAAAGAAAAAGCAACAAGAATAGTCGAGAAACAGGAATATGAAAAATCAAAAGAGACAATGCTGAGAAACAACAACTGTGAAAGAGTATACATTGTTGGGAAAATAACCCCTACATTCCATACACAAAAGGAAAACCCATAAACAGACAATTGAAGGAATTAAGAATCAAAATTGAAAGCCATACAACCAAAGCAATAATACTCTTCTCTGGAGTAAATGACGTGCTATGGTTGGGATAAACAATACTGTTATTACAACATTACTAAAAGAGTGGAAATAATCACAATGATGTTGATTAAAAAAAATGACCCAAATGAGATAACAGAAGCAGAGGTCAGAGGCAACATCAGCATTTACTACAAAGGAATAGCAAATACACAGAGTCTAAGAAAGGTCTTCACATTCTTCTACCTGGAAACAGCAATACCAGATGAGTTGGCACACACAAGCAGAGCCAATGCTCAAATGAATCTCATGATTGGAATAAAAGGAATACATTTATATCACAAATACTATGAAATATTCTTGAGAAAGATGAATCAATTAAGGAAGATCACACCCATTTCAGAAAACATCAAAGAAGTAAAATTTCAGAAGTACACCAACACCATAACAACAGAGAGAAAGGCTGTACTCAAAATTAAAAAACGACCAGAATTTGAGAACACAAATTGGGATGATCAGCAAGCAGAATTAATAATACGAAAAGTAGACACATTAGTACATGTAAAGTGGGCAGTGCTAAAAATAATGCAAGCTGAGACAGCATGTAGCATAATCCAAAACTAATCAAGCTGCTAAAGAAAATAGTCAGTCAAAGAAGAACTAAGATCAAACTAGAATGTGATTAAATTATAAAATTAATTAATTTTGCATAATGCAACTAAGAAATTATCAGTGAAAAGATTTATAATTAGTATCTGTTGATTCAACTAATTTGGCAAAACAAAGTGGGTGAATTTGCTTCCATTATTTTTAGCCATCTTGGCAGACAAATAATTTGAAATTCAAAATAAACAGGTACTTTTTGAACTTAGATATAAATAGAGCAAAAAAATTGTAAAAATTGTTGAAGAAAATTTTTTGGAATTCTTATATTTAGTTTATTACAGTTTGATTATTAACTAAGGTGTTCAGCTAAATGGTTGGTGTTCAGGAGTGGTCAGGATCTCATAACAGAAATGATTCTTGGTCCCTTGTTCCAAACCACAAATCTATACTTAGTTTAGGTGTATGATTAGGAGTTTTTGTTTTCATTTAGCTAACTATTGATCCTTTCTTACATGTACAAATGATAATAAATTCAATATAAGGCTAGTAAGCCAAATGTAGGTTTTTGTATTTATACTAAACTAGATCCAATTTCATGACTCTAATTTGACCAATAATGTGACCTTGCATGTATAAGTTATTATATGTAGGTCAGGAAGCTGCTATTTATTTATCTTTTTTAAATAAAGCAAATATATTTCAGTAATGGCAAATACATATTTATTTAAGCAGCTAGGTACAATCAGGGTTGCAAGTATATAGTACATTTTTCAAATTGAGACTAAGTCAAATTGTGTCAGGCCATGAGTAAGCATCGAGCTAGGATAGTGCACACATAAGTGATTTCACTGAGCTGAGAGGTGGAACTCATTCAATGGAAATGGAAGGAAGTGGTTGCTACTTGATTTTGGAGATCAGCTTCAGGCAGATGCCCAACCATTAACAGCTGGCAAAGATACTGCAAGGCTTCATCACCTAAGTACTGCTTGTTATAACATCCATTAATTATAGTTATTGAAGTTTTATATTATAGAAGCTAGGCAGCTTAAGATCTCTACCTGCTAGGATACTATGCTGATTATAATGCAATAATGGAGGAATCAGAGGAAGCCTGGTAGAAGACACTACACTGATTCTGTTTTCAGATATACTGAGTAAGTCTGATGTGAGTTCCTATGTTTTCATGGAGAGTTTATTTGAACTTAGATGGTGTACACATCTAGTAGTTATAAAGTAAGGGTGAAGTACTTAATCTTTGGAGATGGAAATTTTATCCAAGTGTTTCTGGTGGCAGCAGATTGTCTGCTACTGCAATCAGAAGTTGTTATGAAAATTTTTGAAAGGTTTTTAAGTATCTGATGTTTGACTGGAATTCTAGAGAATTGTGACCATGCTTTAGATCTCTTTATGACCGCCTTTTTTGACATGGTAGGAGCAGATGATGTGGATGGGAGATCATCACTAGTACCTGGGTCCATACCTGGTGCACTTATTCTAGTAAAGACGTCAGGAACTGAAAGCAGCTCAGAGTCTGAGTCTGATATGCATTTATACTAACTAAGACTTGCTTCCACACAAGTTTGTTCATCTTTGCTAGAGGAGATCTGCCTCAAGAACTTCAAAATCTGGGAATGAGGTGTTTTGTGAACACATTTCATCTTCTAAAGGCAAAGATATAATGTGCATAATGCATTGATTATCAATAATATTTTATTTAGATGCATGACCGGGTTGTGTACACATTGGCAATTTAATTTTTTTCTATTTCTGGGATTTTTTATAACTGTGTTGTCATCAATTGTTTAGGCCATTAGCATCATCTGTTTCCACATCAGATTTTGAATTAATTTGATGTTCAAAACCAATTGCCTTGCCAAAGCTTATTTTTTTGTTGCTAAAGATTGCTACACTTTCAGTAGGTACTGAATTAATTTTCTGAATTTGATGCTTGATTAGGTGAGGACATGTTTCTTTCAAGACTGTTGGAGCATTTACATTGTGATTTTGGTGGTCTTTTGAAAGTTTGCAAGATAGAAAAGCTTTAGATTTTGTAATGAATTTTTAATGGCTATACCAATGATTGTTGGATGGTTTGGCTTCACTGAGATGTATTTGTTTAAGATAGCTGCATCTCCAATTTCATCTTTCACTATTCAAATTTGTTTAATAATATGATTTTTTTGAATTTATTCCACATTGATTGAAGATGATGAAGTTGCTGTTGGTGATGTGTTTGTTTGTATTTTGACCAATTTGCAGTGGTTTGCCTTCACTCATAGATGTTGTGTTAGCTCAACTAGAGGTAGAAATTTTTTAGGAGAGAGTCTTGGCTTTTCTGGCAATCTTGCTGGTTTTTCTGGAGTAGCCACTGAAGTTACTTCGAATTCTTTTGCTTGGGCAGTAGCAGGAGGTTTCATATTAGATCTCATCCAAGTGATTTTGTCTTGAAATTCAATTGTTTCATTTCAGAATTGTCTTTGTTTCTTCTCTAATATATTGGAAATTTGAGTGATTATTCTCTCTTCTAGGTTTTTGGTAACATTTTGGGAAGTTGTAGTATGTTGCAGTATGATGTTTGTGAGTTGGCTTTTGTTTTTTGGCATTAGTATATCATAATCATTTTTTTTGTTAGTCATGTTTAATATATTACTTTTTATAGAATGAGGAAGAATAGAGGTCACTCTGAGTATTTTTCTGTTTCTGCTTGGATCACAAGACTGTTATTTCTGATTAGTAAGAGGTGATAGCATTCTTTGTAAACTACTTTTAGTTCATGGGAGATAAATAATAAATAAACAAGTAACTTACAGAGTAGTTGTGGTGAGTCTTTGATAAAGAATTAAAAAAGAAAATACTAGTGTCAGTTTGATGTTCTTTGAATGTAATTGGGTCACCATATAACATCAACTGAATTAGTATTAGCATATTAGCATAATACAAGTAACATCTATATCTATAGTTCAATGCATAATTAACAACTGTTTGCAAGCACTGACAGAGAATTATGTAAATAAATCTGCACAATTGAATTGAGTGAGTAGTACCACTGATCAGCTAGGAGATAGTACACCTAAGGTTGAAGCACACAATTAGTAAGTTAAACACAATTTGCTTCTCACTGGCACAGATTCTAACAGCTATTGAATTAAAGTAAATGAATAGTATGAGAATGAATGCCTTCAAAATTGATCATGGGAGAGTGAAGATCACAAGGCAAAACACACTTGTCATCCTTCAGATCTAGCCCCAGCTGCTCTTCCTTGATTGAAAAACAAATTTAGCTTCTCATGTTGAGATTAGTAATCATTTGAGAGAAAATTAAAAGGAAGAAATTTTGCCCAAAATTTTGTAATTGGCAACTTCCAAGAACTAATGCTACAATATATATATATATATACAACATACACAATAATTTTTGATTTCAAATACCATGGAATTCATTATAATGTACAGATTTTCAGTGCAACAATATAACATGAATTTGACCTATCTACTTAAATATATTCTTTTTTTTTTCAAAACAGAATACTTTGTGATTTTCCATGTAAAATTCCTATTTTAAATTTGCTAGCAGAATATATTTAACTGTAGTGAATTGCGCATAATAATTGATTTACTTACTTATAGTAATTATGCTAAAAGTTAAGAAAAATATTACAAAGGTTACTAATGTAATGCCCGCATGGCTTCTAAATTTTAAAAAGCATTGGCTTAACTTCCAAAAATACTGGCCTTAATAGCTTGAAAATACCAATTACTCTTATAAATAAACTTATCTCGAATTTACTTTTACTACCAAATTTCAAAATATTGACCAAAACCTTAGACAACTATGCCAGATAAAAAATGTACAATTTTGAATATTGAAAGTAATGGTTTTGGATGATACTAAGAGTAATTCAAGAAATGAAGGTTTAGTTTAGAATGATGACAAACTGTCATTTCAAATTTATTATATATTCTGACATAGATCATGTCATACAATGTTAATGTATTAAACCATGAATTGATGATATCATATTCTGTGAAACAATTATAGGAAATATAAAAATAACAGTAATAATTCCAATGAAAATAATATTGAAATAACATGAATTGCTTTTGTAGATGTAGATGCTCCATGTGAAATGTAGTTGTACTAGAAAACTGACTAGGTGATTACTATTATGTGTCTTGGCATACATATCATATTGTAAAATGTAGTGCATATCATTGTAGGACTTGCCTTTTAAAATCCAATCAATTGATTTTACTCATTGTTACACTATGATAGAGGTGGAATGAGATGGTTTATAAAATGCTGAAATCTCCCTCTTAATATCAATAGCCTAATCAGCAATTGAATGAGCCAAATCAAAACAAAATGCTATGCTCTTATCAGAAGACACTGAGGTTGACAAAAAACCAGACAAGGTTAAGATCAGAATTATGTTTTGATGCATTGGAGACACAGCAAATGAAGTTTTTAAAAATATTACTTGGCAAGAACAGACAATAAAAATAAATTCAAATACATCATGAAGAAACTAATGAAATTTTCTCAAAATATTTAACAGTAGAAAAACAATTAGTCCTTGAGAATAAACTTCTATCTGATGTCTCAAATGCAAAAATCATGGAACAGAAACTAAATTTCTACAAATAGTAAATTATATGAGATTATCAACAAAATTGGAAATATATGTACCTGCTAGTGTCTTTGCTTAATGAACAATGAAGCAAACAAAGAATCAAAATCAGTCATTTCTCACCACTCTGTAATTCTAGTGTAGACTCTAATATGAAAATTGACTAATATTTAAAGAACCCAAACAAAACACTGCAATTTTTAGATGAAATTGTATTCTCTATTGAATTGCAAGAGAAAAGAGGCTCAATTCCAAAGTCCAATTGGAGGCCTATTGGTTTTCCATTGCAATGGAGAAGCCTGAAAATGCTTCAAAGATTGTTTCATTTTGTTTGTGAGTAAATTGAGTGCACCAAGAAAACTAACAATATTGTATGCTATGTAGTGGTTTGCATTCCAATTATGCCCATCATATTGTAAACTGTAAAATTAAAATATATATTAGAAATACCAAATAATCATATACCTAATTAATGTTTTCATAATCATTTCTTAAATCAAATTGATTTAAGCATTACCACTCTTCAATAGATTATGAAAACTTACACAGACACTGTCTGTGAAGTCTGCAAACAAATTTTGAATAGATGCAACATTCCAACCACTCTTTTATAATCACCCAAAAATTGATCTCCTGAGCTCAAACTATTATTATTATATTCTAAAAAGTTTTAAAATGTTATCAATCATGATTTCATAGCTACTTTTAGTTACTAATGATTTGTAATTGGAAAATAGTAATAAAAAATAACATTGTCATGTATATACATGATACACAAAAAATATTAATATTAAAAAAGATATGTATATACACCAACATATAGACAATGTAAAGTCAATGATATACACAATGAAAACTCTAAAAATATCTTAGTCCATATGCATAAGAAATGCAAAAATTCAAAATCACTAAAATTCTTTCCTTGGTTATCTTAGTAAATCAGTTTGATAATAAGCAGTCTTTTTACTCTTTGTCCTGCTTTGACACTGTTTAAAATAGCATACCAACAGCTCAAAACATATTCAATTTGTTTGTGGGTGCAACACTAAATTTGAAATTTAAGCATCCTGGGTTCCATTGAATAAGAAGCCTTTTATTGAATGTTTAGGTCTACAAAACAAATCTTTATAGTGATATAATTGGACTCTAAGGAATTAGTTTGACCCCTAGCTGACAATTTCATCTCTTAATTGTTAGAAATGAACCCATGTCACATTTCACCAATAAAATGTCTCAATGGAAATTGGGGAAAATTAGGTATAAAAGAAAATTTTGTGTATTCAATGCAATAGCAATACAAAGGTTTATATAATAGCAATATAACATTTCAAAATATTTATAGACTTTTTAGGATTTTCTGACAAAGCAAAATAATTTGATTGATTAATGTTTATCATTGAATCCCAGAATTAATTATGAATGATTCAAATATACTGTGGAACCTAGAAGAAATCACATAAATTAATCCAAAAAGATACAAAATGTGCAGCTTCCTAAATGCTGAAAAAGACTGAAATTAATAGAAAGGTAATTTTTTAATTGGTACTAATATTAGAGAACATATTCAAATATATATAAATTTTCAAACTTTTATTATATAGTATAAATTATTTTACAGCTTCAAAATTTACCTTTACTTCTAAAATGAATCTTCTTTTAAAGTGTTGATATATCATGTCATCTGCTGCAAAATATTTCTTTATTGATGCTTCAAATTTTGCAGTATGAACTTGCTTCTTAAAAGAATTTTTCTGAGCATTCAGCTTCAAATATGCAATGTCATCAAAAGTAAGGTTTAGCTAAATTATTTCAAGTTAGCAAAAAGTAAATTTTAATTAAATTGAGAATTAAAGCTACCTTGAATTTTACAAAAAATAATTGAAGGAAATTGCCTCTCTTTACTACAACTGTGATGTGACATAGAAAAAATTTGATTAAAGATAAACAAATTGAATGTTAAAATGAAATGATATCTAGTAAATAGTACTGTAGTAATGCTTAGCGCCCATCAAGCCTTCAATATTCAATTTTCAAAGGAGTGTTTGAGATTAAGCTTCATTAAACAATTTTTATCTCTTGTAATTTTATAAATTTTCATTTAAAATGACACATGCTTTGGTAGTATGATAGAAAAAATTTCTTTAGCATTTTCTTTTTCCTAAGAAATCATACAATGTATAGAAAAAATTCTAGTTTTAAAATTGTTAAATAACAGTTGTTGGAAATTAAGGGAAATAGTATTTATAAATGTAAGTATGCTAATTTTGTTGTAAAGGCATAATCTAGAAAGATGATGAAAAAATTGTAAAATCTTTTAAATATTAAAAGTCAAAAGTGTTATTAAATATTATTTTCAGATTACATTTTCTGTGAATCAAGACATTAAGCAATTGTTTTTTAAAAAATTGGTTTTTATGTGGGAAACGGGTGGAAAATATTTTGCTGCTATAATATAATTACAATTAAGAATTCCAAATTCGTAAACGTTAATATTTACTCTCTTGATTCTTGGATTTATTCATACAATGGCTGCAGGAACTTCAGTAGTTGGCAAAGAAGATATTACTATTCTTCTAGATTCCCTCTCTGAAAAAATTTTAAAATTATACAACAAAAAAACAGTAATATAAGTTACTATTAAAGACGAATTGCTTGAGTTAGTGTCTAAGTGCAAAAATGCAATAATTGAAGAACTCCTTTTACAACTACAGCAAGAAAATAAGGATGCAAAACCACAACAACTGTCAATAAACCATCTTATGCAAATGTTATGAAATCTCAATCTAAAGCATCTAATGTTGAAGCAATTTCAATCAAAATAGGAGAATTGCGACCTGATGCAACTGTCATTAAAAATCTAGAAAATAACATTATAAAAGCTTTTCCTGAAAATTCTGCAACTTTGCATAGCATTAAAAGTACAAACTCAGGTAAAGCTCTTTTGTGCTTCCCAATTGGCGATGAAATTCAACCTGAAATAAATACATTAAAAGACATAGGATATAATCCAACTCATGAAAAAACCTTTTACCAACTATGTCAATATCATAGATCCCTAATTTATATGGAAAGCCTGAAAATAATCAATTTTGTTCTGACTTTTTACGACAAAATCCGTTATTATTTAATGATAATTCAACTTTCTCTCTTCTATAGTCTTATCAAGTGCAATCTGGGGATTATGTTGCAGTAGTAAAGGTTGCTCACTCTGAAAAAGAAGCTTTCATCAAATGTACTAAGACAACATTCTGTAATATGCTAGTAACACTAAAAGATTTTATTAAGCCATGACAATGTAATATATGTTTATTATTTGGCCACTCGTAAACGCATTGCAAGCAGTATCAACCCAACTGCATTAAATGT
The DNA here is from genome assembly GCA_900660155.1 of Hofstenia miamia. Classification (NCBI taxonomy): domain Eukaryota; kingdom Metazoa; phylum Xenacoelomorpha; order Acoela; family Hofsteniidae; genus Hofstenia; species Hofstenia miamia. The sequence goes on along the minus strand of CABFPE010000719.1, from coordinate 64,581 downwards.
GGTGAACAACACATCATGAAAAATTCCCAAAAACAATCTGTAAAATGTAGAAACTGTGAATTATCTTCTGATGAAAACATACGGATTTCTAGTGTAAATCATAACTCATTCTCTGATAAATGCCCTGTTCTAAAAATCCAAAATCGAAGGCTTAATGCAAAAATTGACTGGGGCAATTGTCCTCTTGATAATTTCTGACTAACTAAGAATTTACCTAAGTTTATTTTAATTAATACAATGTCTATTTTACGATATTTTCCAGGTGGAACTAAAATCACAACAGCACTAGGAAATTATTTTGATGAACTAAATGTTGACATATGTTTAGTCACCGAATCCCATATTCGTCCGAACCATCCTGATCAATACGTGGCAATTGCTGGCTTTGAACATCACAGAAGGGACAGATGTATTTGCTACTGTCGTAAAAAGAATTGTACAAAGTTGCATAAAGGAGGAGGTGTGATTGTTTACATCCGTAAAACATTAAATAGCGAAATCGTAGAGATGGGAGAAGATGACACAGAATCTCTTTGGATTTTGGTGATGAAAAACTACAAAAAATACCTTGTTAATGTATCCTACAGTCCACCAGGCCGTGATACACAGCTCATAGAATATCTATCACAATCATGCATGAAGTTACAAAACATCTACAAAAATGTTCCGGTTATAATAGGTGGAGATTGGAATAAATTAGATCTCAACTTGTTATTAGATGAAACTGATCTTATAGTACTTGATAGTCCTCCTAGTCGAAAAACTGCCTTTCTTGATCGTTTACTGACTACTCATCCTCAACTAGTTGAAGAAGTAACAAGTATGGAACTTAACATTCGTTCTGATCATAAGGCTCTAATCCTTAGTCCAAAGCAACTACCCAAGCATTAACGTAGATTAAATTATTTTTTTAAATTATTGTTCTTCATTCTAAGCGGGTAGGGATGTATGTATGTTAACTCTTTACTCCGATGTTGTATATGTTTAGTTAATCTTTACTTAACTAAAGTAACTGGATACTGTATATGGGTACACCGCCATCGCAGTTCTGCTCCGTGATTTGGGTATGGCCTTCGGCTGACTCTGATCTCTGAATCACTTCACATGTGTTTCCATCGCTGATTAAGTGATTCCAAGCCTCAGCTCAACGATGTTCTTATGTGTTCCCTATCCTAACTCAGTGTAGCTTTTGATGCTATTTGTAACTGACTTAAACTCAATTTGTAATGTGTATTTATGTTACTTCGCAACCTTGCAATGTCACTAGCTGCTGAATAATTATTACTTTAGCAATTACCGAAAACTATTGGCTTTAGATAAGTTAATTAAAATAAGTTACATAATAACTTGCAGCTTCCTACCTTACATTTAAATAATAATAATACATGCTCGGTCAATTATCGGTCTATTATAGATAACCTAAGTCTATAAGATAAAATATGTATAACCTATGGTAGGCTATCCAGCCCTTTTACCAATAGCAATTATTAGATACATGTAAACGAAAGAATAGACAGCCAGCTAAACCGAGAAAAACTCCTAGTTGTATACCTAACATAAATGCAGGTTCATGGTTTGGATCAAGGACCCTCGAGTCGCTCCAGATATGTGCCCAAACCACTACTACTGCATTTACCATTTAGCTTGACATTCTGTATAAATAAGCAAACCAATATAAAATCTAAAGATGAGATTTTCGAAGAATTTACTTCAACAATTTCCAAAATGATTTCTCGCATATTTATAGTTAACTTCCAAAAAGTACCTGTCGTTCGAAATTCAAATTTAGTTCGTCCTCCAAAAATGGCTAAAAATAATGGAA
>CABFPE010000719.1:17380-61759 GCA_900660155.1 Hofstenia miamia | reverse complement strand
TTTGGCCACTCTAAAACGCATTGCAAGCAGAATCAACCCAACTGCATTAAATGTGGTGAACAACATATCATGAAAAATTGCTAAAATCAATCTGTAAAACGTAGAAACTGTGAATTAGCTTCTGATGAAAACATACGGATTTCTTGTGTAAATCATAAGTCATTCTCCGAACCATCCAGATCAATACGTGGCAATTGCTGGCTTTGAACATCACAGAAGGGACAGATGTATTTGCTACTATCGTAAAAAGAATTGTACAAAGTTGCATAAAGGAGGAGGTGTGATTGTTTACATCCGTAAAATATTAAATAGCAAAATCATAGAGATGGGAGAAGATGACACAGAATCTCTTTAGATTTTGGTGATGAAAAACTACAAAAAATACCTTGTTAATGTATCCTACAGTCCACCAGGCCGTGATACACAGCTCATAGAATATCTATCACAATCATGCATGAAGTTACAAAACATCTACAAAAATGTTCCGGTTATAATAGTTGGAGATTGGAATAAATTAGATCTCAACTTGTTATTTGATGAAACTGACCTTATAGTACTTGATAGTCCTCCTAGTCGAAAAACTGCCTTTCTTGATCGTTTACTGACTACTCATCCTCAACTAGTTGAAGAAGTAACAAGTATGGAACTTAACATTCGTTCTGATCATAAGGCTCTAATCCTTAGTCCAAAGAAACAACTACCTGCTAACCGTGTATTAGCACACTTTCGTGACTTCAGTATAAAACATCACACAGTCTTTACTGGGAAAATGCATATGGAAGATTTTAGTAAGTTCACAAGCAATGGTAACTTTGATGAAAATATGAAAAAATTTGAAAAACGGATACTCCAAATATTTGAAGATACATTTCCTAAGAAATCAGTGTGGATGTGTGGATGAGATCCTAAATGGATTACTCCTAAAATTAAGTATCTTTTACAGCAAAAACAAAGAGCTGAATACAAAAAGCGATATTCATAAGTGGCAGGAATTTCAGAAAAAATTACAAAAGTTAATATAACCAATGTTGAAAAATTCGGTTCTAAAAACTGGTGGTGAAAAATAGATACAACATCCAACAGAAACTTTTCATGTAAAAAAATTGATATGGATTGTTTTGATTGTGAGGATTTACATAAAACTCTAACAGCAAGATCACAACGACAGTCGGAATATAATTATAAATCAAATCCTTCTTTTGACCTCTTAAGTCATCCTCATTACAAGAAATTGAAACAGTGCTATGTGACGTCATCAAATCACTAGTGAAAGTGCGGCGTAGATTATGCACTATGCTTAACTGTAAGTGAAAGAGGTTTTTTACAAATTTATATATCCTAAAATTAATATATTATCTAGCTCATCATGAATTGTTTAAACGCTATTAGTTTACTATACGAAACAAAAAAAATTTGTTCTTAGCCATAGTTGTTCACGTGTCAAAATTTTGCAAAAAATTTTATCCCATATGTCAATTTATAAAGGGAAAAATGAAGTNAGCATTATGCTTTGGATTATGCTACATTATTCCAAAGAAACAACTACCTGCTAACCGTGTATTAGCACACTTTTGTGACGACATCACATAGTCTTTACTGGGAAAATGCATATGGAAGATTTTAGTAAGTTCACAAGCAATGGTAACTTTGATGAAAATATCAAAAATTTGAAAAATTGATACTCCAATTATTTGAAAATACATTTCCTAAGAAATCACTGTGGATGAGATCCTAAATGGATTACTCCTAAAATTAAGTATCTTTTACAGCAAAAACAAAGAGCTGAATACAAAAAGCGATATTCATAAGTGGCAGGAATTTCAGAAAAAATTACAAAAGTTAATATAACCAATGTTGAAAAATTCGGTTCTAAAAACTGGTGGTGAAAAATAGATACAACATCCAACAGAAACTTTTCATGTAAAAAAATTGATATGGATTGTTTTGATTGTGAGGATTTACATAAAACTCTAACAGCAAGATCACAACGACAGTCGGAATATAATTATAAATCAAATCCTTCTTTTGACCTCTTAAGTCATCCTCATTACAAGAAATTGAAACAGTGCTATGTGACGTCATCAAATCACTAGTGAAAGTGCGGCGTAGATTATGCACTATGCTTAACTGTAAGTGAAAGAGGTTTTTTACAAATTTATATATCCTAAAATTAATATATTATCTAGCTCATCATGAATTGTTTAAACGCTATTAGTTTACTATACGAAACAAAAAAAATTTGTTCTTAGCCATAGTTGTTCACGTGTCAAAATTTTGCAAAAAATTTTATCCCATATGTCAATTTATAAAGGGAAAAATGAAGTAGATGCATTTGAATATAATTTCATGAAAATGCCAACACGCGAATGTTCAAATACATCATCAATTCTAATTGGTTAATGCTAATACTATAAAATAATGTAAAGATCGTATCTATATCATTTGAATTTCTCGTGTCAATTTTGCATTTAATGAATTTAAGAGGTAAGTTAGGTCGTGCGAACAAGGGAAATACCTTAAATTATATAATATTGGAAGAGGATCAAGGAACATTTTTTCCGGCAATTTGTATAATAGATGCTCGGCTAAATTTATCCGTAAGTTTAATCTATAGTTGATTTTAAATGCTGGAGGTCCAAAAACGCATTTAAGAAAGAAAACAATATCCATTTCAAGTACATTTTATTAACACATAATTGAATACGTCATTCTGTTTTGCTGTTAGATGGCTACAACAATTTGCGCTACAATTTCTTGTAATGGCTCCAAATAACCCCTTAATGTAGTATCTTTTCATTTACGGAATTGCAAAAAATCTTCAAATGGTCCCAACGGCATCCCGTACTGGATTTATAGAAATTACTGGGATATATTGGCACCAATTTATCATTTTCTTTGTAATGAATCTCTTAAAGCCGGAGTTTTCCCTTCATGTTACAAGCTAGCAAATATATAACCGATTGCTAAAGTTAAAATTGTCAAGAATCCTAATGAAATTCGTGGTATTAGCATTACCTCTCTGTCAGCTAGAATATTTGAAAAAATAGTACACAAATATTTTATTTCTCCTGAAATAATTAGAAAGGGTGATAAAAATCAATTTGCGTATAAAAAAGGTATGTCTACAAATGATTATCTTGTAACATTTCAACATAAAGTATGCAAGGCTTTGGATAATAATAACATTGAACGAATACACTCAATTTTAATAGATTTCTCAAAGGCATTTGACACATTAGACCAAGAAAGTGCTGCATTAATATATAATCATTTTATTAAATCCCACCACATATGTTCATGGCTGTATTCCTTCACAAAAGGTCGTTCATAGCAATTAACGTTTAAAGGAATCACTTGCAATCCAATAGAAATTACATTAGAATCCTCCCAAGGAACAGTTGGAGGTCCAAATGTGTACTCAATGTAAATAGATTCCCTAAGATCCTTACAACCTAACTGCTTTATTATGAAATATGCAGAATATTCAACTGCAGGCATACCTTGCTATAAACATCCAGATCTAGATCAGAAATTGGCACTTAAAAATACAATAACATCAATAAATTCATGGGCAGAAAAATTCAATTTAAAAATCAATGATAAGAAAACCAATATTATAAATTTCTCTTTAAATAAACTAAGTAATTGTCAATGTCAGCAAACACACTTGTTATTCTTCACCTAAGAATGCAATTATTCTTGGAATTACATTTCAAGAAAATTTGAAATTCAACAAACATGAAAATATTTATCCAAGCATAAAAATGTTTGAGAACGTTCATTTAATTTAATATACTGGTTTAAAAACGAAATTACGGCGTGACCAAATTTTAATTTAAATAATATTGATAACATATGCATTTGAATTTGGTAATAAGGGGATAATATTTTGTATTTTAATCGGTAATCAGATGCACTGTCATGTTTTTGTGCAAAATTCAGTGTTTTAATGTAACAATTGAAGGTTTTAGACAGGAGGATGCGATGTTTTGAATTAATATTTGTAAAGAGGAATGAGCAATATTGAAAGTGTGAAAAGCAGAATGCATTTATTAATTGTTTGTGGTACGATATGAAATATTTCTGAGATGATAAAGATACCTAACTCCAGAAGCCATTTTTTTAATTTTAGCCATGAAGAATTGTTCAAAATTTAAATCATTGTCAATCTCAACACCTAAATAGTTAATGGATTCAATTTGCTTTATTGGTACATTATTTAATTTAAGTTCTATATTTTTTGTGAGATTTCTGTTTGTCTTAGGAGAAAATATTATGAATTGTGTTTTTTCGATATTTACTTTCAATTGATTATTTGAAAAATATTTTGGTAAATTATTGATGTCATATTGGAGATTTTTAGTTGCATTAAATTATTTATATCAGTACTTATAAGACAGGTATCATCTGTATATTAATAAATTTGACTGTTTTCTACCTGTTGAGTTATGTCATTAACATAGATTAAAATAGAATAGGTCTGAGAACTGTGCCCTGTGGAACCCCATGGTTCGCCATAATATATTTTGATTTTTTACTATTAAGTATAACTCTTTGCTGTCGATTTTTAGGGAAAGTCATTATTAAATTAACAGCTTTGTTATCAATGTTATAATATATTAATTTGTCGCTTAATATATCAAAATTCATTGAGTTAAAAGCTTTGCTCAAGTCAAGGAGTGCAACACAACTACATTTATTTAGGGTTAAATTAGATTATATTTGTTCTGATATTGATAAAATTGCATCTTGAGTGCTATAACCATTACGAAAACCAAATTGTTTTTTTGAAAGAATATTTTCAGATATCAAGTATGCATTTATTTGATTATTTAATAATTTTTGGAATAGTTTACTAAAGGGGTGCCTGTAGTGACTACTGTTTTATTTTAGACATTAGCTATTAACGCATTATTTTATAATTAGTTATTTTATGTTATGTTATGTTGATTCATTTTGTACTGATAGTTAGGTGTATTTTGTTTTTAGATATTTGGTATTAGTGTAATAAAACCTTGAATCGATCAGGTTGTTTGCACCACAGTGGCCAATGCAAATGGGCCTATAACTTTATGCATTTAGATGGGTGCCTTTTTATATATAGAGCTTATGTCAGATTTCTTAAATATATCCGGGTAGTCTATTATTCTTATTTTTTCTGTTGTAGTTTGGTTATCAATATTTAATTCATTAATATCAGTTGAAATTCTTTTACTTTTTCCTAAAATTTTATGAATATATCGCCATTTTTCGTTTGTATTATTTAGTTTATTGAAGAACTTTGTTGTTTAAAGGCAGATTTCTTATTTCTTAATTGTTTAATAATCCTCTTTGATTTTTCGTAATTAGTCCAATTAGTTGTTGTCGGTTCTGTTTGAGTGAGATCAAACAATTTTCTTTTAATACTTACTAGTTCATGTATGTCACTATCATCGGTATTTGATATAGCAAACTTGCACACTTTTAGATTGATCATTGTTGTTATTTTATTCTTTGCACAGCTGCTGACTAAATGAATGTTAAATTTAAACTGTTAAAACTTTATAATTTAAATCATGAACACTTTCTTTTGGATGAATTTAAGAACAGTTATATTAGTTTTTACATTAACTTTTATATTTAAAACAGCTAAACAATAAGTAAATGATTTTCCTCCAAACATTAAATTGTGAACATTCTTTTTCTACCAAGTTCAGTTGAGAGAGCATATTAAATTCAAAGCCTCTTCTATTTTGCAGAACATTAACTAAGTGAAATTTTGAATAAAGATATGTAATCTAAACACAACATTTCTTTCTTACTAAGTAGGACAATCAAACTAAATTCTAAGCTTAGAATTTGGTCCACTTAAATTGAAGAGACTAAATTATGGCAAGCCATTGTCAACAGACCCAACATTATTGCACTGAAATTGTTTTAATTTGTCTGTACACTTTACTAACCTATGGCACTAACCTATGGCAGCTATCCTCATGAATAAGCAGATTCCTCAAGGATTAAGGAATTCTAAATGATTTCTTGTGATGGTTAACTAATGTAAATATTTTGTCACAAATTCTAAGTAACTGAGTTTCAAGAGGGAGCAGGAGTTCAAACTCAGAGTTGAGTTTCCCTAAAGAGATTATGTGAATTAACAAATAAGACACTTACCTGACTTGTTTAACCAATAGATTACATGGTGAATTATTTTTAAACATTTTAAATTTCATCTAGTTTTTCTTTATTACTTAAGGTTTTTTACAGTAAATTTTTTTTACTCATTACTATTGGTAAAAATTTCTACTTTTCCTTTGATTTTTAATAATCAATTATTGTTTATTCAAATAGTGATTTTGTTATGGTTTTATTTGTAATTAATAAATACAACCATTAACATCAACAAAGTTACCTTGATAATTCAAAGGTAATCTACTTTGAAGTTATATGAAAGTTACCTCTGAAATTTCTATTTCAACTCACCAATTGAACCTCAATCTGTCAGAAAATTTTGAATAATTATTGAGATTTCAATATTAATTTAATTAAAAATCTTTAAATTGAAGATTTTAGCAAAATTTGACTTATTATTATCATAAAAAAAGCTAATAAACCTTGCTATTCGATGGACCCTAGCATGACAAATTTCTGCATAAATTATGCTTATTGATTCTATGAATTTGAATAAATCATGGCATTGTTTTCTTTTTATACTAAATTATCAGCAGTCTATGAGGAAAATACAAATCTTATAAGTTTCTTAAAAATGCACTTCTAGAAAATATTTAGAAAATACTATTCTACCTGTGGTATTATTCATGGCAACCACAATGGCATAAACATTTCATGCAGGATCTGCAACCAAAGCCAGTTTCTTTTGGCTTAGCTACTTTCACTCAGATGCATTTATAGTGACATCTTCCGAACTTCAGCAGCCCCAGGTCAACAACATTGACGGAACTATGCAGTCCCAGTCAAGACTCTTAGCTCAAAAGGTTATTATTTTTTTAAGGATCTACAACTTATATTTTATGATGAGTTTGATCAGTGGCATTTTACAGAAATATTACTGTAGTTGTTTAGTTTTGACTTAAAAGTCATTGGTAAAAATTTTTGCTTAAACCTGGTGTGCCTGATGCTAGATTTTGAATAACATGCTATAGTGTGTGTGTCATAAGTCTTTGCTCAAAACCCAATATACACAATAAATTCCATCATAACATTTTATTTTGTTTTAAACACAAAAAGCACAATAAACTGCAACAGAATATACAAAAGAAAAAGTATGGTCAATATTTTGCACTTCCTCCCTTTGCTAAAATCACATGGGATACTCAGTGAGGGAGTGATTCATTTAGTGTCACTATTTTTCATTATGAATAGCAATAAAAGTATTTTTGACTACTTGCCACAACTCTGCCTTGTTGAATGTAAGTTTTCCCAATGAGACTTCTAATTTGTCCCATAAATTTTCGATGGGGGGGGGGGTAGATCTGGACTCTGACTAGGCCAGTCNGGCAAGATGTCCCATCCTGCTGGAAAACATACTGTGATGAATATATTTGAGGGAGCCCTTCATCCAAAATAGTTTGATATACAATTGAATCAACTTTATTGGGAAACAATATTATAAATCATTTGCCATCACATCTTATGGCACCCCATATCATGACACTAGGTGAAAGCTTGTGAGTTGGTTGCAATTTTTTTTTCCTTAAGTCTTTCATCAACCTTTCTTCAGATGTACTTGCAGGAGTGGCTATACAAATCAATCTTACACTCATCAGAAAAAATTATCTTGCTCCAGTCTGCTGTATTCCACTTCCTATGTTCAACATGCCATTGTTTTCAATTTCTCCTTTGCTTATTGGTCAGTGCTGGTTTCTTTGCAGCCAATCTACCAAACAGTCCATTTTTATACAGACAACACTTTACAGTACTTGTTGAAATTATATTTTCTAAACCAACCTCTTTATGCAGCTGATTAGCCATCTTTGCACAACACTTCTTTGATTCAATTATTAATCTTCTTTCTTGATGAGCTGTTATTTTCTTTGGCCTGCCAGTTTGGGGGGGGGCGTCATCCATTCCAATGCCAGCCTTGTGCTTCTTAATTAAATAGGAGACAGAGGTTTGAGCAATTTTTCGCAACACAACTATTTAGGTATAACATTGTCGCAGTTTCCTTCCGTGATTCCACTGTAGCCTCCAGCCGACTCCAATCTTCAAATCAATCCTCACTTGTGTGCCTCCATTGTTGATCGAGTAGTTCCAAGTCTCAGCTCAACAAAGTAACTTATGTCTTCCCTATCCTAACTCAGTGCAACCCTCAAAGCTGGATGTAACTGACTTAGACTCAATTTGTAATGTGTAACTTTGTATTTCACAACCTTGCAATATATTAGCTTTGAAATGTTTTCTACAATAATTAAATTTCATTGGAATCAAATTAACAGTGATACAATAGTAAATAAACAGATAAAAAAATGGTAAAAAATAACATTTTGTAGGCTAATGATGGATGAGTCTGAACACAGTAATACATATTTGCAATGAAAATAATGTCAAAAATAAGTCCAAATACACAAGCAATTGCTCCTAGAATATAATTCGTCATTCTAAAAATATTATGCAAACAGATGCATCCATGCAAAATTTTGACAACTCTGATAAAATTGAACAGTTTCAACTCATCAACCAATGGTGACAAAATTGTCAAGGAGTCTTGACAGTGGATTTTTGGCCAAAGATAAGAAAATTAATGTCACAAACAGCAAGCTACAAAGCACAAAACAAAAAATGTATGCTAGTGGTATTTCAATACTGAGAACTAGCCTGATATCAAGTAACAACCAAGGACATGAAACTTGAACAACCCAAATTAATGCTACAATGGATATAGCTTAGGAGAATGTCAGAAAACTTCTTGTGGATAAGCTAAAGCATTAATACTGAAGAAGGTAGACATTTGAAGACTTTTTACTAGAGGAAGGATCAACAACAGCACTAACTCTGTCTGAGGCCCAATTACGAAACTTCCCACTTTCCAGTTTTCCACTATATATGGCAGGTAATGCCTAATAGTAGTTAAATTGTCCTTGAAGAAACTTACAGGCAAACCTATGATTATTTAAAAAATGAATTTACACATCATCATAAATCTGACATCATACATAATTAATATAAAATGTTGCTAATAAACTTTAGGCATACTAAGCAGAAATGTCTATGCAACTATTTTTTACAAATATTTATATCATGAAAATGCGTATGAATACGAACAAATTTTACTGTTTTGATCTATTCTCATACATATTTTGGGGGTTAAATTATCACCATGTTTGAGCATAAGTGGCAATTGTGCTGAGTCTGCTTCCATTTACTAGAGAAGCTGGAACATTACTTGAATTCCTCCATGTTAGATTTTTGCTACTAAATTAGGGTAACACACCAGAATAATCCAACTGTGTTTATGTCTTAAATGTGTGCCTAACTTAATTTGCAAGGAGGTTTGCAACATCAGTTCAAAGCTTCGAATTTTGAGATTTCCTAAAGTTACTTTTGTTTTCCTACAGAAGTTTATGGTGGCTTTGTTTCACTTTTGTTGTAGCAGAATATTCTCCTTGAGGAAACTAAGATAAACAACATAAGTCCACTATGCATGAGATGATGTATTGTTATGAAGTAATCAGTTCCAATTGAGCAGCAATACCTAATAGCATATGTGATATTGTAGCATAATCCAAAGCATAATGCTGCTAAGAAGAAGAAGATCAGATGATTAGTCAAGATTAAGATCGAATTAGTACTTGTCGTCGAACAATTTGACCAAATGAAGGGGGGGGGCGAATTTGCTTCCATTATTTTTAGCCATTTTTGGCAGATGATCTAAATTTGAATTTCAAATGACATGCACTTTTTGAAGTTAACTATAAATATGCTAGAAATCAATTTGAAAATTGTTGAAGTAAATTCTTCGAAAATCTTATCTTTAGATTTTATATAGGTTTGCTTATTTATAAATCATGTCAAGCTAAATGGTAAATGCAGTAGTAGCGGTTTGGGCACATATCAGGAGTGACTCGAGGGCCTTTGATCCGAGCCATGAACCTGCATTTAGGTTAGGGGTACGATTAGGAGTTTTTCTCAGTTTAGCTGACTATCGATTCTCTCGTTTACATGTAGCTAATAACTGCTATCGGTAAAAGGGCTGGATAGCCTACCATAGGTTATACATATTTTATATTATAGACTTAGGTGACCTATAATAGACTGATAAAGAGACTGAGCATATATTGTTATTTAAATATAAGGTAGGAAGCTGCAAGTTATTATGTAATTTATTTTAATTAAATTAATTAAAGCCAATAGTTTTCNTTGCTTCCATTATTTTTAGCCATTTTTGGCAGATGATCTAAATTTGAATTTCAAATGACATGCACTTTTTGAAGTTAACTATAAATATGCTAGAAATCAATTTGAAAATTGTTGAAGTAAATTCTTCGAAAATCTTATCTTTAGATTTTATATAGGTTTGCTTATTTATAAATCATGTCAAGCTAAATGGTAAATGCAGTAGTAGCGGTTTGGGCACATATCAGGAGTGACTCGAGGGCCTTTGATCCGAGCCATGAACCTGCATTTAGGTTAGGGGTACGATTAGGAGTTTTTCTCAGTTTAGCTGACTATCGATTCTCTCGTTTACATGTAGCTAATAACTGCTATCGGTAAAAGGGCTGGATAGCCTACCATAGGTTATACATATTTTATATTATAGACTTAGGTGACCTATAATAGACTGATAAAGAGACTGAGCATATATTGTTATTTAAATATAAGGTAGGAAGCTGCAAGTTATTATGTAATTTATTTTAATTAAATTAATTAAAGCCAATAGTTTTCGGTAATGGCTAAAGTAATACTTATTAAGCAGCTAGTGACATTGCAAGGTTGGGAAGTGACATAAATGCACATTACAAATTGAGTTTAAGTCAGTTACAAACAGCATCGAGAGCTGCACTGAGTTAGGATAGGGAACACATTTTAGTCTTAGTTACTTTCATTCTTTCTCTCACTTTGACCACAAATGGTTTCTGATGGATTATGCCACACTATTCAAATAATATGACAATATAAATAATATTAAATTAATCATCTTAGGTTTCCAATGAGTCACACCATCACGCAATGCTTAGATAGCTTGTTCAAAGAGTGATTGCATTCAGGACGCATGAATGAATAATTTTGAATTCCTGACTAAAAATAGGGTATTGCTGATTAAAATTGCAAGGAAACTCTGAACATCATCTGCAGCTTGTGATTCACCACTATAATGCGAGTCATTCAATTTGATGCGTTGCAACCATGCTCATCCGACTGTTCACTCATTCCTCAGCCTTATCACAGGGAATCCAGCAGATATTAACATTATTTTCAGGGTACAGGTAACCATTTCTTACGAATGACGACCTGCAGTTTTGATAAGTGTGTGATAGGCTGTTTTTGCTAAAATCAGTAAGAAATTTTTTGTAGCTCAATTAATTTGTGCGACCCCACATATGGTCCTCGTCCTCTCATGTGAAGCAAGATAAGTGGTTTGTCAGCTTATCTACTGACATTGATATTGCATGAAATTAAAACTTATGAAATAAAATAATATCTAATTTTATGAATGAATGTCTTTATAAATACATAGTAGATACATACACTCATTTGTTTGAGAAAAAAAGAATAATTCTTGGAATGAAATATTGTCATTTGTTTCATCCTACTACTTGATCTTTAGTTTATGTATAACACATTTTTGATCTAATTCAATGATATTTAAAAGCCAAAATTTAAAAGGGTGACACAATATAAGATATTGCATTAAGTACGTATATGCTAAGTTGAGCAATTATGAATAATGTTATTATATTCTAGGGTAAGATACAAGGCTGGAAACTGGCCAACTTGTTTTGAACCAGCCAAACAGTTTCTATATATATATATATATATATATATATATATATTAGGTTGTTCGGAAAGTTCATTTACATAGACAAAATACACACACGCACACACACATCTACACATACATTCATGAAAAAACAATGTGGTAGGTAGAAATATATGCTAGAAGAATAATAATAATGGACCAATGAAAATGATTTACGTATTCCTAATTCTGCAGAAATCTATAGTCATAATTTATTTACGTCGTGTTTCATAAATTGCCATTTTAGCTACAAATGGAAGATGAAGTTACTCTGCCCAAACTGCGTTTATATGTTTCAACACGTCATAAGTTTAGAGCGACTGCATTTGTCATTCATAATGAACTATAAGTTGCATGGTTTAAACAGATACCTGTTTTACGCAGTGTGTATAAATTGATGAAGGAATTTGAAAATGGAAAACAAAATTCTCTGCAGGATGCCGCGCGCATTGGTCGTCCAACAACATCAAAAGCTCCCAATATTGAGAAAGAGATTGCTGATGCTCTATCTGATGATCCGTTTCTTTCACTACGTCAGCTGTCTCAAATACCTGAAAATGCTGTTACAAATATTCACAGCCTTCTCCATCACATGGGCTACCGCATACCGTAACATCGTCGGATTGTGGATACCTCATGACCTATCCGACAAGAACAGGGATGAAAGCTTTGCATCCTACCACAGTCCCCCTACTCTCCAGACCTCAATTTTTGCGACTAATTTTTGTTTCGTGCAATGAACTCGCATTTCAATAAAGATGTTTTTAATACTCCTCAAAAGGCTGCGACGCAATTATGAGTTCCCTGGATGCAAACATGCTTCAGCGTGAAGTTGACAAACTTTTTGCACATTGTTAACGAGTAATTGACAGTAATGGGGCTTATATTGACTGTGAAAAATATGACATTTGTTAATATTGTATTTCCTTAAATATACTTTTATGTGAATGAACTTTCCGAACAACCTAGTATATATATATATATATATATAAATACATATAAATTTATGTATATGTATTTCTTGAAACACTAAATTTCATGTAGATTTACAGCAAAAATTACAACATAGTACTTAAAATATGAGACAAAAAATTAACTGTCTTTTCAATATAGGAGAGTTACATTTCACTGCTATCTTCCTTTATTGCATTGGTAAAGATATCGTACCTATATGCGTAATATTGTAACTAAAAATGTAAGTATATTGTACTTCAGAGGGAATTCCATATCATATGAATTAATGTAATTCATTTGTTTTACAAGGTCATACAACGAAGTTTAGTGTCCTATTGTGATAACTAAAACACCGTTTACGTTAAAAAATTAACAGTAGGTCAATTAATGGATTTTCATACTATTTGATGTACTTTCAATTATTATATTGTGATTTGATATATGAAATGTCAATTAATTGAAAAAAGATTTGATAAATCTTCTTCTGAGAACAGGACATATATTCATGATAATATATTTGTAAAATTTTCTTAACAGTATGTCAACAAAAGTTCTTAATTTGGTTTTTGTCTTAAGGTACATTGATAGGTGATATGCATAGCTAATAGGAACCTAGCAGGTTTTTGTTGCTCCCAGCTATTTCAGTTATTTAGCTAGGGTACAACGGGATTAGATTATCAGTACCGAAAATACCAATTGTCATATTTTTATGGGTACTCACTTTTTACGCTCCGTGACGCCACCAATTGCTTGAAATGAACATTTAATAACTTTTCAAGGGCTTGATACTCGGAAAGATAAAAACTCAAACTCAAATGAGTTTGCAAAACTCGATCGGAAAAACTCGGAAGAGAAATCATTAATACTAGAGCTCGATCGAAAATCTACTTGAAAATATTGTAAAAATTTTAAAGTTCAATTTCTTTACCAAATTCAAATAATTATTTTTAAGTTTACAAAACTCGGAATATTATTTTATAATAAAACTTGATCGAAATCGATTTTTTTTCAAGAAATACTCGAACGCGAAACGTAAAAACTGAACTCGCAATGAGTAATTCGAATTCGACGCAAAACTGTGTGCCTATCAATGAAATATTTTCGTAGAAATACTTAGTGCAATACCCTTTTGCTTACTGTAATTTATATCTACCTAACTATATTCCTGTATATATTAACTGTTTACTATAGATGTGCAAAGCAATAAAACTTTAGTTCTGATTTTATTGTGCAATTTATTCTTCATATGAAAAACAAACATTAATTATATTGGATGAGAGAATTTGCAAGGTGCGTTGGCTGTTCAGCGACATTGCTTCCTAATTCTTGGACTCCTCCACTAGTGGAGGAGAAATTGTACTACAAAGTAGCATACACACCTACTGCTTTGTGCACAATTTTCGGGTCATTATAAATTTCGCACCACAATTCTTGTGTACACTTTTACACAACTTTGGTTTGGTATAATATTTATTGACTTTTATATAAATTCACCCTATTTTAAAATATACCACAACCAATAGAATACAATCAACCAGTCTGAAGGGAAAAGATTTTGTTTTGAAAAGACACTGTGTAATTTCAATCAGTTAATTAAAGAATAATGTGCAGTTAAAAGGATTACTCGCAGGAGTGTAAAATATCGTATGGCAATATCATGGTAGCTTCAAATCTTATTATTGATAGATGATTATGCTCGCAATAAATAACTGCAATAACGGACATTATGGAAAACTAGGGGAAACAGGATAAATTAACAAACCATTAAGTCAAAATTCAATTTGTTCAGAACGATAAAATTCTACCTTCTACGTGTACTTTGACAAATTACCCAACTGTGCCGACGTCCCAATTAAGCGTGGTAGTGCAGTTAAATGGTTTCTCTGTGAGAAATAGCAATTCATACTAATTTTTAAACTTCAAAACAACGTGGTGCTCCAAAACAAATCACGAAAGTTTTGTGCGGAAAGTAGAACCAATTTCACCTTCCAAATGTATTACTATTATTATTATTTATTTTTAAAATCCTTTCCACATAAAATCAATACAAATGAATTTAGTTTACAAAAAAATTGGAATCGCGTGCACACAACTTTTGGTGTCGCTTTATTAAATCAAAAACTGATATGTGCCAAATTGTAAGTGCGTACCCTACTGAAACAGCAGTAGTCAGAGCTGAGTAATTAGATGGGCCGGGTTTGCTACCGATCGGCCACTTGCCATGCTGCTATTAGCTATTCAGTACCTTGCTAGTTTATTATGCTTAGCTCTTATTGCGTGTATCTCTTATAAACAACTACTGCTCTCCAGTTGCAATGTTTTACTGAATTCAGTTTTCTGCTCAATCTGCTCCAGCAGATCTTACAATATAGTTATGTTATAAATATATATTTTTCCAACATTTTTAATTTGTAATATATTATTTTTGAACATAATATAATTTTTATATTATGTTGTATATTATCCTATACTAAGATTAGAAAATATATGCTAAGAGTGAAAGACTCTAGAAATGTTCAAATAAGTGTAGTACAGGCAACCCCGCCTAAGTCGGATCGACTAGAACCAATGAAAATAATCCGACTTACAAGAAATCCGAGATTCACGTTAGCGTAACTTTTGCGCAAGCAATCTGATGGTTGAAAATAAACTCTGCTGGAAGAAAAAATTAATCATGTATTCTTACGTCTTGCAGTATTCTTCTTTCAATACCTGAATTAAACAAAAACTAAACTTAACTTTATTTCCGATGCCACCAATCACTTCGTTCTATTTTTGATTACATATTTGTCATATGATGGATCCATACAACAACTCTTTAATTGAAATTGACAGAAATAAGTCGATTCAATACTGACAAATGTCTAGTATTTTGACCAATATTATTATAATTTTAAAATTTTAACATCATCTAATTTTACTTGAAAGATTACCGTACAACCCATTGATGGCACCGCACATAAACATATCTATGTTGACCTCTACATGAACTGTTTGTAAGTCAATACCATGGAGCTATGTATAGTAGCTCTATGGTCAATACCATGAGTTGCGCTGTAGCGTTTCATTATTTTTACTACGCGATAGAAAATATTTACGCTTGCTTGAATCGTGTGAAAGACAATTTCATCCGTCCGACTTATGAATGAAATTTTCAATGTTAACTTTGTAGCATGTACGTAGATTTAGTTCGATTTAGAATTTATCCGACTTTGAATTGTCCGACTTAGAAATAATTTTGTGTGTGTGTATATCAGACTTGTCAACAAGCCGAGCTTCTAACGAGCCGAGCCAAGCCGAGCNGTTCTGCTTTTTAATTTGCTTATGTAGATTTTTCTTATTTTTTATTCAACATACCTTTTTTATAATCATTTTTTAAAATGTTTATTAAATAATTAGGAAGAGCTATTTAAAAATATCTGAGAATGCAGTATTTTTTGAAAAAATATCGAGCTAAAACGAGCCTCATTGAAAGGTTCTATGTGGCGGGCTTAAAAATGTCGGCTCGTTGACAAGTCTGTTGTACATATTGGACTTTGTTTGTTCTTTATTAATAGTACGAGTTAAGCAAAAATCCGACTTAGGCGGAGTTGCCTGTATAGTGCATTTTCACAAATTTCATGTACATATTTTGAACTTCTGCATAGTTATGTGAAAAATGAGTTTAAGAATTATTTTCTACATCTTGTGGTATTGTTCAGGTGTTTATTTGTTGCTTCGTATAATTCGTAAATTTTTACTAACCATAATTCAAAACAATTTTTCAAAATCTGTGATAGCCTACCCAACAAATTTTTAGGCCCTTATAACTCACGAACTAATGAAGATCATATATTCCAGATGAAAATTTTACAACATCCATGTTATTTATAAACGCCAAGATATTTGAATGAACAATAGTTTTTTGGCATTGGAATATGACAAATATTCATGAATTATACTTCTATCGAATATGGTCGATTATGCATCTCCTGAAATCATAAAGTTCACGAATTTTCCATTATAGGCTGAGCAAAGAATCGTTTAATTTTCAAAGTTCTAAGATAAAAGACTATTATATTACAATATTTTAATTAATAATATATAATGATTTAATAGTGTATAATTATATTATATATTAATTCTTATATAACTAGGTTAGAATTTGGCAGCGCTTTGCAAAAAGTCCTTAAATCGTATCATCCTAAAACTATACTCATTTCATATGTACATGCTCTCTGTGAAAACAATAATCTAAACTGGAATAAGGTGTGCATGATTCATATATGTCTAAAAACAGTAATTCCAAAAGATTACCATTCCAAATGTTCATCCTATGTTTGAAACTTTATTAAGTACTTCAATAATTGCATCAGAGAATTGAAAGTTCCATTACCAACTCTTGTATTTAAGATTCAAACACTGAATATTCAGAATCTTGCAAATTATGAAAATAATATTTAATTTTAATATTTAATTGTAAGAGGCCTTAACTTGCATAATTCCCTGATGAAAAAAATGCTTTCACCCTAAAATTTTCACAGAATGTTCAAAGCTAAATTTAATGAAGAGAAAAAATCAACCCACCATTCAAATTTGATTTAAAAATAGTTATTAATAAAAATTCGTATGGGGTAAATTTACCCCCCCCCTTCTGAAGAATAAGGTTAAGCACTTGGTGTTTTTGAATTCTTTTCGCTTAAGCATAAGTTTAAGGGAAATGTTTCTCCCATAATTTGCTTCGTCTACTACTTCTGCCATTGACATTGCTAAATTTTGGGAAGTTATTTCTAGTATTCCATAAGCTGATAAATCCAAATTTAATATCTCTTCCAAATGCTTAATGATGATTAGTTTGGCAATACTATATTTAGGAATGTAAAACACCTTACAACTGAAATTTTCAATAAAATGCGTAGATATTAAATTGACGTGAAACTTTTTTTGCTATACAAAATTTATAGTCAGATTTACAGTTTCCGTAATAAACACAAATTTCGATTTCACTATGATTATTGGAAATAATAATTACCAAAATGTGAAATCTGTTTATTCCAATGAATTAAGTAAGCACAGCTTTATTCTTAACATTAAAGCCTGTAAGAAAACACTTTCAATTAAGAAAGCATCTTCGCATATTATGGAATCACGATGAAGTGTTTCTCAAGCATTCACTGAAAAACTACATGCATTTCAGCCATAGATTGAAATTACTGAAAAATAGTATTGGCAACAAATCTGCTTGGAGAAGTTGCAAAATATCATTGAATTACCTTATGAGAAACTATTTGCTGAAGCTAATTTAAAGAAACACATTTATATTTCAAAATTATCCTAGTGTGATAAATCAATTGATATAAATAATTTTTACGATGATATTAAATTTTCATTGTAAGTTTCTAGACATTTAGCAATTCTATCTTAAGTATTTTTTAGATTGTAAGTAGTAGTAGGAGATGACACCTTCATTCTAAACTCAAAATTTTATCATAGATGTTTCAGCTTTTCGCAGTTACCATCAACTTGTCAATAATATTCTTTAAATATAATTGGCTAACTAATCAAAAAAGCATTAAATAAATTAAGGTATGAATTAGTTTTATTGGATTAAGAATAATTGATGTGATATCTGAAATAAGTATCTACCTTTTCCTTTAAAAAAATAAGGCCTTCATCAAACATTTCAGTGATTACCACGAAATCAAAGAGCTTATCCAGATGTTCTATCTCTTTTTTGATGACAGTGACATTTGTCTCCAAACTAGGAATTGATTTATTGCTGCTCATCTGAAAATAATACCAATTGCTTCCGTAAATACTAAGGAGAGGGTTTCTCTGATAATAAGGGAAGTTAATTACTAGCTCTTCAGCTGCCTAAATGAAACATAATATTAAATTGTAGGAGGCTTGAAGTTAGGACCATATTATAGGAAAATCTTCTATTGATTTCTAAATATGACTTAGCAAACAAGCATGCTTGGAATATACTTTTATTAGTATTAAAGTAATTCTTTAATGGCATTTCCATGCAGATGAGCTTCAATAATTTGTTATTATAAGAGTCATGTATATTGTTCTATCCTAATCTATCGCCACACAAGCAAGGCTACAAAAAGTGTTGAATCTAGGATCGAAATTCCAGTGATACTGTATACATCTAAAGGTGGTGCAGCAAAATCATAACATGGAGTAGAATAAAAATGAATTTATAAAGCATGTTATTGACATATGAAAAATGTAGATTCATTTTATACAAGATACCTCATGACATTAATATAATACAATTTTTAGGTTAAGATATAATTAAAATTAGTGAGATTATAGTTTATAGAGAAAGAATTCATGACAAAATATTAAAATATCTTGCTAACCCTAAATCTAAGTTATTGATATTAACAAACTGTCAAATGATTATTCAAAAATGTTTGATAAAAATTTATGGTGTTATTTGCTTAGCACGTGCAGTTCACAGAGTGGGTAAAAAATCAGTGAAGTAAAGCTGATTTTTAAAAGACATACTAGAAAATAAATACGCGATAGGACACGTGATTGGAGGACGTTTCATTAGCCCCTAAGAATTAATGATGAACTGACAAAGGTCATTGATGAACTGACAGGTCATTATATACACAACACGAAAATTACTGTTTGCAATTCCAGAAGTCAAACTCGAAATTCTTGAGATTGTTTCTCACTATGAAATGACTTTGCCTTATTTTAAGGACCACCAACAATGATATGTTTCAATTTAAGAACCAGCGACAGCTATGTTTCCGCAACTAGTTAATTTGATTCCCGAAATAAAAGTCGAACTAATTATAGTCATAAAGAAAAACAATCATCAGTACATACATTAACGAAATTACAAAATCTCTCAAAAGATGAGAAAAAGGTTCATAAATTCTGTCCAACAGCATTTGAGATGTGGAATTAATTTTTGTTCTACCGCTTAATTTGGAGATCAATCAAAAGCCTTTCACTGTAGAACACCTGTCTCATATGCCTTTCTTAGAATGCAATAAATAAATATTCTATCGTATTTTTTTGTTTTGATGTTCATATTATACATCTTTAAGAGACATAGCTGCATTGCATAACTGGAATTTTTGAAATGAATACAGGGCGTCTCAAAAAATGTAACACATTTACACTTGCAATATATCCTATTTTATATTGAATTTAATAGTATTTTTTCCAACAGATAGGGTACATTAGGGAAATTTTTTTCTGAAAGAATGAAGTGATAATTTCTACTTTGAAGCCCAATTCAGTTATTTTTGCCTTTAACACTGATCTCTTCAGTGAATGAAATGTTCGATGTGTCCTCCATTTCGATCTATGCAGGCATTAGCCTGACAGCAAAGTTTTCACAATGCGTTGGCACATCTCGTTTCTTCTGATGAACTGAGTTCCTGAACAGTTTGGGGAGTATTTTTGTAAACATTTCTTTGGCATAACCCCACAAAAAAAGTCCAAGGGGGTTAAGATCAAGTGAGTGAGGAGCCCAAGTGTATACATCATCTTTGCCAAAATATTAAAATATTGGTGTCAAACAAATCTCCCATTCTTAGCTAGTCACACCTGAAAATATGAAAATATTAGAGTAAAGAATAGAAAGCACAGACGAAATCAAAAGTGTTACATTTTGTTTGGGACACCCTGTATATTCCCAACCATATGCGTCAACAATGTTAGCACTGCACATGTTTATTTATTGGTTCAATCGAACAATAAGCTTAGTGCAGGTACCCTATAGGAGAAGGCTCACTTTATAACACATTCTTATTATTGTCGCTGACAGTGAAACAAAATCTCATCCTTTTTTATGCCAAATGAAAATTAACGATAAAGAATGTTATCTTACATCAAGTAGATGTTAGTGCATGCCGAATATCATCTTGTAAAATACTTTATGTTAAAAGTATAAGTAAACATATTTTAGTGCCTATCCTTCATAGTGTATTAGTCTAATGGTGTTGCTCCAGGAATAATTTTTTCCCCGAAATACCCCCACAGATTCTTCGCAGGCTGCAAATATTACTTTCATATTTTAGCATCATACTGAACTATAAAACAGTAACTAAGTTAGGGTTAGTAACTCTGGAATTATAATAGTAGACTCAGAATTGTTCACTTCAAATATTTTTGATCGACTCGCATTTTCTGCTCAGTTCAAAATGAGAATCAAATGAAACTTAATTTTCCCTTCAGTCTTATAATTTTTTGACGCATTGCTAAATTGCTATTACACATTTTCCATAATTATATACACAAATTACAACACTGTGTCAGTGTGATACGCAATGAGGGACATGGTGAAATGACCATCCCGTCATGTTTTAAAAATAGATTTCCACGAGCTAAGTCATAAAATTTTCAGAAAAACATGAAAATTTTTACAAACTAAGGAAATGAAATGAATTTTAAGCGTCTTTTTCAACAATTTCAAAGAATGCGCGGACTCCACCCCACTTTTGCTCTCTCACTTGATTTAATACAAACCAAATGGTGTCCATTTAAGCATAGTTTTTCATTGACACCTCTATGAATTCGTCTTAGATTCCGTTTGCATAGCAGCCACGCAGTATATCAAAGTAGTGTTCTGTGGCCATGGCGTTGTCAAACAGCGATATATATCTGAACATTATGATGAACAATTCAGCTCCATGATTTTTATTTGTATTTTTGTTTTTAAAATTTAGTCGCTTTGAGTATTTTCTTTAAATATTCGAACTATGAATATGTTTTAATAATTCCATTGAAAATTGCAGGACTTCACTTACTAGTATTAAAAAAAATCACGGCGAACGGCTGGCTAAGGTTAAAATTTATCTTTCACGGCCGGCTACGGCCAAGAATATTGGATTAGCCGCAGAACACTGTAACAAAGTACTGTTTGCAAACCACAGTTTGTCAGTATTCTTCAAAAAAACCGTTCATTAGTGGAAAGCGTTTGTTTCAACTTTCAGACACAATATGAAAAATTCTGATTTTTTTCACAGAAATGACACACAATTTGTAGGTTATACATCTAAATAAATTTCGCAACTAAAGCAAACTATAGCGTTTGAAAAAAAGTTTCCTCACTTTTTATAAACGATCTGATCAGCAAAAATTACAACATTATTTATATATAGTACAACAACAATGTATTTTTGCCATCATTCTAACCAATTCACGCCATCGCTAACTCAAATCATGAATACTTCTGTGGATCAATAGCGAGCTTCACTTGTACTTCTGATATTTTTTCGATTAGTTCATGCCGGTTTCTTACAGCGTCTTTTTTCTTGTTCGGGAGTGATTGCAGAGATATTTCGTAGAAGTTTCTTGCAAATGCCAATAACTGAATGGGTTCTTTGTACTGTTCTTGTACTGGGATGGTTGCCACTTCTCGTAGCTTGTTCATTGTTAATATAGTGCGGGGATTTAAGGAGATGAGCAAGTGCAATACCACTTATTCTTCGTCTGTCATTGGCTTTAAAAATTGGGGGGTAGTCCACTTCCTTGCTGTCTTTTTAAACTATTCCCATTTTGTAGAGCTGAGTAATTTCTGTTGAAAGTACTATTGGGAAGATTGCATAAAGCTCGAAGTTTTCTTTTGTCTTTAGTAACGGTGTTGTATAGATAATAGAGTCGATCTCTCTCAGATTGCATATTTTCAGAATGAAATTATTTAATGTAATTAATTTCACGTGAACAAATTTCAACGTTAAAATGAAACCGCCAGAAGGCGTGAAAAAAATTGTTCTTCAACTTCTGTTTTTGCATGCAAAGCTAAACATTATTCCTAAGCACAATCGGACTTTAAAGATCACTTTTTTAAATTTTAGGTGGCTCATTTTTTTTTGGCGCACACTATATAATATGCTCAACTCCACTTAGCGCCAAAGATTGTCTTTGTACCAAGAGTGGCATTAAATCGGAATTACACTATACCTTCAAAATCTAATTTAATATAATTGCCTTAACTAATGGTAATTGGCTAGCGTTTGCATTTGCTCTAAGTTGTATGGAAACAGAACAATCTCATATTGCAAAACTTAAAAAGTTTTTGAAATTGAAAAATGACGAAAATGTTATTCTCAGTTCAAGGATAGCTTGTTAATTCAAATAATATATGTTTGAAACCTTGAGGAAATATTTCATGCATATTTTCATTAATATTATTTGACATCTTCTTTTTTATAGATATGCATTCACTGCACTTAATTAGAAATTCCATTTATAATATGCTGAATTATAGGTAAGAAAAATATTCTTATGTAAATATGATAAACATCAATTTATTAAAATATTAATGATAAGAGTTGGAAGTAGGGCGAATGGGCAGATTTCAAAGATATTTCCAAGGAAAATTTGTATGCCAGGAAAATGTTATACTTTGTGAGAGATTCTAAGGTCCAAAAGCTAGTTTCTCAAAATATGTTTATAGAATATTAAAACGAAATAATGCTATTGGAATAATGCATGTGTATAACATATAGTTTTTTACTGTTGTAGTTCTTGTTTGTAAATTTAGTAGATGTTTTCCAAGAAATTGCATAAAAAGTATCTTTGAGAAACTGTCTCAGTTCTACCTTTAATAAAAACTGAAAAGCTCTAAGCTGTTACTGAAAAACGTTTATTCTTAGATTGTTTCAAATATTGATTTTAAATCAAACTAAACATACCAAAAATGGATCACTTGCTGATAGTTTCAAATCTATGGCTGTTGAAAAGAAGGTAAGTCGAGATCCTATAGCAGTCCGAACATCTCTTAATATAGTCATGTACATTGTATCTGGAGACTTAGGAAAGACCTTAGCAACTTCGGATTCATTAAACACCATATGATTGAAACAGATTTCTGGTTCTTTATATTGTGGAAAAGCATCAGGTAGGGAAAATATCCTGGTGTGTTGAAACTTTTTTCGTGGAATCAATAGAGCATACTTTTTGTATTTCATTGTATATCGTTGTAAAATGTTGTCAAGCGTCGTTGATCCGGTTTTGTATGTCTTTAGAAAAAAAATTTTTTTAATCGGCACCTGAGTAGACATTATTTCATTGCGGTTTTCCATTTTCATTTGAAAATAATCAGTCCTAAATAAAAATTAATTGCAGTTTTAAAGCTTAATTTTAAAATAATGCTAATCTTTGTCACTTTCTAATTTTAAAACAGTTAAATTTACAGATACCTAGTTTGACAGTTTACTATCAACAGTTAGAATAATGTTTCTTCTTCATATGTTTTACCTAAGGTGCTATAAGTTGCAATAGTAATTAACTCAAATGCATCACACATGACGCGCTTCTTTTAATACAAAAACTGCATTTAATTTTTCCGATAGTCGTCCAAAAAGCGAATCATCTCCTTTTAAATTTATATTTACTTCTGGGCATTCTTACATTTGACTATACAATAAACTACTCATAAGAAAAATCTCACGCTATTCAAAGTGAGAAGCAAACTTCTTTGCTGTTAGCACTGGTTCGACTGATTCTCTAGCCATTTCCAATGCTCCTCAAATTTTCCAGCTACCAATTAAATGTATGCTCAAACTTCCCCATGTCCACCTTCTATGTGATACCTATACCTATTTTACACAAACATTATTTGAAGTGAGTAGTGAAACCCTTAATGCATTATAGTTCTACATCTTAATTTTATTAGTTGCAATCAAAATTATATATGGACCAGAGTAGATAAAAAATAGCAAGGACCATATATGCAGTCATCTCAGATGCTCATTTTTTAATTAAATTTTTACTGCTATTGATTACACTGATATGCATGAAATTTAAAAATTGAAAAATGTTGACCAGTGTTATTATTGATTTTGATATTCAAAAAGTTGATTTATGCAATCCCATATATACAGCCACTATATTCTTTCAGAAATAAATTATTACTGTTTTACACATTATTCTAAGTTTATTTATAAGTTATTTATGTCCAAATAAAAGTAAAAGTTCAATAGTTTAATATACTTTTCTTCTGTTCTTCCATTTAGAATTTAAAATTACAAACAGATTAATATTAAAAAGAAATAATTTATCAAATATTAAAAGGTTCACTTCACAAAGCGGCAAGAAATTATTTCCTGAACCTTAAGAGGCTATTTCACAAAAAAATTAAATATATATTTTTAGGGAAACTTTGAAAGATTCACTTTGAAAAAATAGCGAGAAATAATTTTAATCAAAACTTGCAATATGATTTTGATAGCTTATAATTCTACCAGTTGTAGATCTAGCCTGTTTATTGGTAATATTTTTCAATGATTTTTATAATTGTTCAATATGCTTGTTCACCAAAATATTGAATCAAATTAAGAAATGATGTCGTCGAGTAGTGATCAAGCTGTGCCTCGAAAATTTTTGAAAATAAAGACAAAATAGACGTTAGAAATGTATTTCACGACATTATATAGAGCAAAGTTACAGCAATTGAATTAACAAATTTTATTTTTATATGCTGAGTTTGCTTTTCACTCTGTTGACAAGGAGGGGTCTCCGGACATCCCAGGGAGGGAAGGGTTCGTCCTCCCTAACCCCCGATGCACGGACCTGATCAATTACATATCGCATTTAGGTTGCACTTAAAACCAGATATTCCTGAACAATATAAATCAAAATACTTCGATAATTTTGGAAACGATTGTGCTTGGGTATTTGTTCAAAAAACAAGGCATTAGAAAACAAACTTTTCTTAATGTTTAAAAATTACAAAGGAGGAAAGTCAAGAATTTAAAAACTCAAACGAGTGTCATCTATGTGAATGCGCAAGTCGAAAAATTAGTAAGAGATCATTGTCATTTAACAGGTAAATACAGAGGTGCTGCATGTAATAATTGCAAACTATTAGCCCAGCAAGAAAGAATGGCTCCTGTTCTTCTGTATTTGCATAACTATTCACAACATGATTATCATTAATTTTCTATAAATTATTTAAATGGAAAAAAAGATGATTATAAAACCTTTATTCAAAGCAGAAGAAGAATATATGTCAATGCAATTTGGTTGTATAAGATTTTTTTATTCATACTGATTTTTCCGTAATCATTAAATAATTTATCAAATAATTTTGAGGAAGAGCTGTCAAACTAAATTAAAGTTTGATAAACCTATCTATCTTGGACTTACAGTATTAGAACTTTGAAAGGCGTTGATATATAAAACATATTATGAAGTCTTACAACAATTATATGGATAGAGACAGCTTTATTTTCAACAGGCCCATAACTACTCAAAATATATTTAATGATTTAAAAAGACTTAATGACGATTATAAATAACTTGATTTTAGTAATTTTGAAAAAGATAATGAATTGTTGTGACAAATTTAAGACATATTTTAAGATTGAAACTTCTGAAAAATTTTGTTTAGATGAATTTGTTGCTTTGATGAGCAAAATTTAAATTCAATGATAATAGCAAGAACAATTTCGAGGCCTTACCAAAGCAGAGAAAGAAAAATTAACAATTGACGATAATGAAATTGGCATTTCCAACAATTATACATTGTGAAATAAAAAAGATAAAACTAGTTAAATAGACAGAAGAAACATTTATATAATCATTTCATGATAAAAGCTATTAGATAGGTAATCTACAAAGTATTCAATATGGATATATTTAGTATTGGAAAATCCTATCTACATATATCAGGTTAAAATGGAGTTGTAATTGCTTAATCGAATTTTGATCAAGATATTCTAGATAACTTAATATTATATTTTATTCATTAAATATTCAATTGTTCATTAAATCTCAAAGACAACAAACGCATTTCTATAGACCTAATTCCACCTGCATGTTGCTACATAATTTCAAACATAATTTATGAAATTTAGTCCAAAAAGGAGAGGTGTGTGCATTTTCAATTTCTTCACCAACTTACGCATAAAATACGAAGCTAGTGCCATGGAGAACAGCTTAATGAAGGATATTTCAGTTTGATCAAAAAAATATTCCTACTCGTTCTTAGCAGGAAATACAATTTCTATATAGATGCTCTAAGAAATTTTTAAACAAAAATATATTCAAGAAGACATCACAATTTCTTCTCAGAAAAACAATTGATAAATTTATTACCAGCTCGATGAATCCTCAACACCTTCACCTTTACAATAACATTAAGTTCATCATGTCATCTATTCATTGCTGTTTAATGGCAATAAAACATCTGAAGAAAGCAACAACATCTAATATTCAATCATTACTTCTACTCACATCACATAAAGGAAATGGTTAACAATATATAAGAAGTTATGGGCGAATGGCGTTACCTATTTTTAAATTCAAATTAACTTCATTATTTGATTCCATATTTTGACAGACAATCATAATAAAGTAACTAAATCATTGTTGCTCCCAAGTTTCTTTCAAACAAACATAGAAGAATATGGCCAAGAAACAGGCTAGATTTATATTTGTTAGAATATTAACCTATTAAAATTACATTTTAAGGTTTGATTTAAATTACTTCCTGCTATTTTTTGCAAATTGAAGCACTCAAAATTTGTCTAAAAAATATTTAATTACTTTTTTGTGAAGTGAACCTTTTAAGGTTCAATAAAATATTCCTTGCTACTTTCTGAAGATTTACATCTGCTAGAATATTAACCTATCAAAATTTCATATCAAGTTTTGATGTAAATTATTTCACGCTATCTTTTGCGAAATGAATCTCTTAAAGTTTGCCTAAAATATATATATTTAATTTTTTTGTGAAATAGCCTTTTAAGGTTCAGGAAATAATTTCTTGCCGCTTTGTGAAGTGAACCCTTTAATATTTGATAAATTATTTCTTTTTAATATTAATCTGTTTGTAATTTTAAATTCTAAATGGAAGTAACACCAGAAGAAAAAATATATATTGAACTTTTACTTATATTTGGACATAAATAAATTATACATAAAACTTAGAATAATTTGTAAAACAGTAATAATTAAACTATGAAAAAATAGAGTAGGGTGTATTTATAGAATTGAATTGCTTCAGAATCAAGGATATGAATAAATTAACTTTTTGTATATCCTATTTAAAACTACTTTTGTCTATGCATAATTTTGATTGCAACTAATAAAATTAACATGTGAAATGACTATAAAGGTTTTCTTTCTTTTACCATGTAGAGCAATTAATACTGTTCTTAAAATTGTAAAACAAATACTCTTTCATATATAACTAATAGTGTCTACATAACTACAATTCATTTTATTGCTTAACATTTCAGCAAGTAACAGGCCATATTAAGCAATAAGCTGACTAAGCTGTAGATTAGGGCTCCGAAATTTAGGGGCTCCCACCCAAGTTATAGTAAATATTATAAACGTTTGTATGAACTTTTGAAACGCCATTTTCATTTTCTTTGGCTGAGATAACACAAATTTCTTTGAAAATTTACTTTACTTTTTCTGATAGATTGAGTTTGCATATTATGTTGTGTAAATCTATTCTATTCAAATCAAAAAATGACATTCACATTTTGCCGGTTATTTTAATTCAGTTTACATTGCATTTATACAATGACCCCTTTTTAATATGATCAGTTTAAAATGATCAGTGGTATAGTGGACAGGAGTGTTAAAAAATTAATTGCACTATTATTTTTTATTAAATATTTAAAAAATAAATAAGTGCACTTTGAAATTTTAAAAATAACTTATTGCAATAAGTGCATTTATTTTTAAATATGATTCCTGAACTATTGTTCACTTCCTAAGGTTTCGTTTTGCTTCCCTATATATAGAAGCCATATTAATGTAGTGATTCTAGATATGTGATTTAATTTAACTGCCACCAATTTAGCTTCAAAATGTGGCCAAACTAAAGTAATTAAATTTTTATAACAATAGGTTCGTGTGTCCTATAGGAGTACTTTGTATATATTAAGCATTAAATAAATCCAAATGCACAACCTGATGACGACCACTTTTTTGTACTAAGCTCTTTAAGTCAAATAAAAATTCACCATTTCATTTTTGGAGTAACCTATTTTCCTAAGAAACGACCTGAAATACATACTTAATACAAATGCAATTCATTTTCTTCACACATTGAACTTAAATTCTGATGTAAAATTTATTAATAATAAAATAAACACTTGATAATTGGCTTCAAAACAACCATGCTGAAAGCAACTTAGCGATTTTTTACTAATTGAAAAGTGCAAAATAAGTGTAGTTGGTACAATTAATAAGTGCACAATTAGTTTGATCAAAAATACACTTATTGCACTTATATAGTGCACTTATTTTTGAGACACTAAATTTTTTTAGCACCTCTGATAGTGGGGTCGTTCCGCTATACTGGCGAAATCATGATTGAGGCAAATTAATTGATCATCACTAGATAGCCAGCGTTGACTTTGACAATGAATGTCTTGAGGAATTTTTGCAGTTTAGATTGTGTATTCACCAGGTAGATTGCTGTTCCAACCAGAAAAGAAATGTCCCCGTGATTGCAAATATTTTTTGATTAGATACGTATCAAACATTGTAAAGAAAATTGTAAATCTCCACGAGAACTTTTAAGATACTTAAGAAAGCATTCTTTAATTTGCACTTTATTCCCCAATGTCATCGTTGCTTTGAGGATATATCTCACGATACCTATCTCTGTGATTGAAGGCGAGCGGTCTTTTTCTAAGCTGTCTCGAATTAAGAACTGCTACAGGTCTTCCATTTCAGAAACAAATTTGAATTCGCTGGAACTTATTTCCATTAAACATGAACTTACGCATGCACTTAACTTCGAGAAATTATGCCACATTTTTGCAAATGCGAAATCAAGAAAAATAGTTTTTGGGCAATAGCTATTATTATTATTGCGTTTTTAAAATATAGTTTTAGTGTGCTTAGTTTAATATATGGCCCATATTTCAGAGTCGGACACATACACTGAGCTAAAAATTTATATTGTTTAGTCGCATACATCCAAAAATACCAGAATATGTAATAGGTTATATAACAATATGTAGTCAACTGGAGATAAAAACCATGTCATGTCAAACTCCTCTAGGCTTGCTGGTGGACGACATCGAAACAACCTCTGTTAGTGCTTTTTACTAAAAAACTTTAGACATTGTCTGTGGAAGGTATTCTGACGAAAATTTTATCTCCTGTACGTGAGAACACTAGTGCAATTAAAAAACTCACACGCGAAATACATGTGACTGTAAGCATTCTTAGATTTTACATGGAAGTATTAATTTTTTGAAAATAAGTTTCCTAAAAATATGTGATGTGTTAATCAAGTAGAATTTTAAGAAAAATATAATGTAAGAAGTATTTCATAATATAAAGATATATAATAAATATGATATATAATTTAATTTTCTTCGAAGATTGAAGATATTAAAAATACCAAAGCCTTCCTTTTCACTGTTATATGATGGATTTCCTACGCAGTTTAATCTTTTGACATTTAAATAATTTCGAGATCAAAAATTAACATTTTGTTATTTAGAAACATTTACAAAGTGAACCTGAAGTAGTACCTTTCGACCCTGATTTCAATTTTGAAGGAATAAATTTGCTGCAATTAGATGGTATCAGAAAGTCGAAGCTTGCGCTAAGTCTAGGAAGAGTATTGTGGTCAGAAGGCGAATTGAAGAGTCACATGATAAGTTCAAAAAAAATTGTCGGCCTCCGTTTTCTCCCAAACGATCGAAGTTATTTAAGCTAAGTCTATCTGTAATTCACTCATACTTTTTTTGACTTTTTGTAATTATGGTACAGTACCATTAAAAAGTATTGAACATGTAAAAATGTATAGCTAGTCCAAAATAACAATACATGTTTCTTCTGTGAAAATTAGCTTGCTTCAGTACAGACTGTACTCACTTGAATTAATGGTGTTATAAATTTTTACTCCAAGTAGACGGTTTTGTAAGCAAAAATTTGAATAATTTTTTTCCGCCCAAATACTTAATAATAATGTGACAAAAAAATTTTTTTCTTAGTTGAGTACGTATCATGAAATTGAATTTATTGACAATATATGTCATTGAATTTAGGAATCGGAAATTGTATTATGATAGACACACAAAATCTCTAAATAACTAAAATAATTCTACACAAGCATCTAATGGTATTTTGATGTTAATGTAAGCAGATGTTTTGTATTCATCCAGAAGCCATCAGGCCAAAATATAGTCTAAAAGGATAGTTTTCAAATTCCTATAATTGAGATATTATCAAGGCTCTTAGCCTTTCAACAAGCTTTTTTTTTGTGATAAAATACTTAATAAATAGATTGTTTTCATTGATCTGAACCTACCCAAATTATATGAGGCCGAATTATGCTCCCAAAGTGATTTTTTTTTGCACATTCCCATATGCTCTAGATATATCCACACTCCTAAATAAGTCTCTTGAGTAGTTGATGTAATTTTCCCTTTGTTCGTCACTAAACAAACATAAATTTTCACGAAGAACATTCAATTGACATTTCAGAAAAGGAAGTTTAGTAGACATTCCTCCTAATATCCCATCTCTTCAATATGGAAAAGGAAAATTTCAGTTTGTTTCATGCTAACATTTAGCCTTGTAGCTATTGGAAGGATAATGGAGATCCTGATAATTTATGATTGAATAATACTATTAGATTGGTTCACTTGTTCCTTGAAAGTTTTTTGTAGGTTAAACATGCATACTTTCTTATCAGGACATTTAATTATTGGAAGTCAATCCTGTGAAGTGCAGGTTCAAGAGTTGTGTTGATTGCAGCCTATATGAGAAAACCCCTCATTCATAGATTAAAACAGCTGCCACTATTGCGGTTTTTCGATTCAGGTCAAACATGAGAATAAAAAATGGCAAAGGATGTTGATCTCCAAATAGCCAAGATTATATTTCTTGCATGTCAAAATGCAATATCCTGATAAATGTTAAATTCCTCAAAATATGTCATATGCTTCAGAAAATTTTTTCTTTGAACCACCACTATATTTATAAAACATTGATTTTTTAGAATAAAATATTAAAAAATGTAGCAGAAAGAATTCACACATGTCTTAGATTTATAAGAGGGAATGATATTTGCAGAGAAAGCATGAGTAATGTTTTCATAACCATAGTGAAATTTTACTATGTTGTATGCAAGGAGCATGAAAGTATGTCAAAAATATTCTTTCCCTATTGTGAAACATCACAACAGTGAAGCTAAGTTTAATGAATTATTGTTGGAAATGATATTCATAGACATTCTCAACAAAGCGAAGCTATGCAAACTTTCTAAAAATTGAACACAATTTACTCAAAAAGAATGGTTTTGTGTGAAAAATGGGATTCAAATTCATAATTCCGTTCCCAAAATTGACTGAAATCAGTGAACAAAATCAGTAAACCTAAATGTTATGTCACAACGTGTAATTATTCAGTGCACTTATTAATTTTTTTACATCAACAAGAAATTTGATATCATTTAATAGCTTGCTTCATGATTTCTATTTATTAATTAGTGTTGTCCAGAATAATTCTACTGCTTTGTAAACTTCATGAAATAATGTTTGCAATTTCATCAATTTTCTTAATTTTGATATCTTAGATACAATTTACAAGAAGTTTGGCTTTACATTTTGAAGGCTATAAAAAAGCCAAGATGGTCATAAATCAACTGGGGAATGGCTTAAATGTCAGAGCAAAAAATATTTTCCATGGTAATAAAAAACTATTGACATTAAATTTTCCATTTTTATATGTGGTCTATTTCAATGATTTTCATGTATGTTTATGAGACTAGAATTGTTTTGATATTGGTGAATAAAGTGAATAATATTTTGAAATAAATGTATTTATAAACTGTTTATGTTTATACCTTGAAAATATTGAAGTAACTTTAATTATTTTGGACAAACTTTAAATATCTTATATTATATTTGAAAAACTTGAAATATCTTTAATCAACTTTCAAAAACTTTAAAGATCTTTAATAATCTTTGGAAATCTTTAAAGAACTGTGGTTTTCGGTAGAGAAACTTTGCACGAACTTTGAAAATTTTTTTACTTAAAGAACTTTAAAGTTTTTCAAAGTTTTCCAATGAAAATTTGAGTGTGGTTGCCCCGCTTGAATCAACAGCCTAGAGCCTCTTAAATTCATAATCACGCTCTGGCAAGTAATGCATGATATCGATTAATAAATTTGTTCTTAACAATGCGATCACATTTTAAAATTGAAAATTTTGGGCTGTCAGTAAATCAATGTTGAGTATGCTAGAATGACGCTTAGTAAAAATGGTCTGCAAGCTTTTGCGAATGCACTTCTACTTAAATTACATCACTATTCGCTAAGTTTTATCAAGCATATAGCCCGAAACTATTTTTAGAGAGGGTAATCAAATTATGGAGTAGAGGAATAAAAAATCAATCACTACAAACAATTGTTTTTCTCATGTGCATGAATTTGAAGAGTGATTTATATGAAAGTTTTTCGCTATTACCTCGCATGTGTTAAATAATGTGCAGAAATAAATTTGAACGATAAAAACCATAAATTACAGCTATAATTCAACATAATCATGGCTTAGCCTTATACACATCTCTATTTTTCTGTATAATTAAATGCTACAACTGCTCCTGCTCTATCTAAAAGAATAACTAAATTTCCAGACTAGTTTTCGCACTTTAATATTTGTAATTAACAACCCTAATTTCTCAAACATTATATGACGCTATGATACGATTCAGCCCCCCCCCCATATTGATAAAAACCGCGGATGTTATATACCTGCCAAAGTTATGCAGAGACTTGTGATTAATTTTACATAATTTACTAGAAATCGCTTACGTAGTAATCACAAGTAATGTATAATAGATAGCGACTACTGCGCACCGACTACTGGTACATGCAAATCGTCATCATTATGTCTAAAGAATTCAATTAAGAAATATTGCGATTATGAAAGTAAACTACGCACATCACATGTAAGTAATAACAAAAGAACTACAAAGCAACATTCTATTCTCATTATAAGAAGCATTAAACGAGTAATTTGAATATTTGTACGACCCGATTTCTAATTAAATTCATCGTTAGATGAAAGGGGATAAAATTTTTGAGTCTTTCTATTGTTATTTTAGACTAGTCTTAGTGCATCTTATGAATGAAAATAGTATTTCAACGTTGTGAGTAGACTAGAAATGTCAAACTTTACTGTCAATTTTGTCCAATTCATGCAGACGAGAGTACAATTCCAGTTCGTAGGTCACTTAGTTGTAAGCTTGATTTTTAATTCACAATATTGAACATTAAAATATATCTATCGCGAAAATATGAAACTACCCGTCAAGGTATAATTCCCAAGTCTCCAGTATTTATGGGATTATTTTGACCAAGGAAAAAAAAAGCATGGAAGCCATTATTTGCTTGGAATACAGTAATATAGTATATTAGCTAATTATATTATTGTAAAAAATAACTATGATGATATTATTTTGCATTATTTTTATTGTATCAATATTGTTGATTAGTTTAACAAAATTTACATATGTAGCACGTGTGTTTACTCTACTAAATATTTGCATTTTTGGCAGAGCATGGCAAAATTTGGGGAGACAACGCTGGAGTGTAATCATTGATGTTGACTAATGGTGGCATTTGTTAAAAAATGTCAATGCAAATAGATAATTTCAAATTTTCATCCAATTAAATGCAATAATCACATTTCAGTTTAGAATCCTTGCTAAGAGGTAGAGAGTTGGAATCGAGTACAGAATTTAGAACCGAAACCGAACCGATTTTTTAAGCACGTAGCCAAAATTTCTCAAAATACACAGCATCTTACCCGAATCCTGCCCGGACGGCAAAGTGCGTTTATAATGGTAGGTAGATAATTGTAAATCTAAAAGTTAACTAATCAGCAGCACGAATGACTTGAACATTTCTTGGTGTCCTGGCAGTTCTGGCAGGGCCGGGTGGTTTGGTTTTCAATAACGAACCAGTTGTTCTTAGTGCATTAACCCATCTAAGAATGGAATTGCGGCTTGGTACATTACCGTGACGACCGATGTTGAAACTTCGCTTGAAGAGACGTTGGGTTTCTGTCACTGATTCACCATTTTTCACGTAGGTGTCATAAACAAACACACGGTGTTCAAGACTCCACGATATCATGAGGGAAAGAAATTTAAAATTTAAAGTAAATCTGAAAAGAAAAGCAATTCAAAAGTAATGATTAACAAGTACAAAACTTAACGTAAAAGATAAATAAATTACAACAAACTAAATGGCATCTTAGGCGGGTTTAAAGACTAACTTCCTCACTTTTTAATCACTTATCCTTA
Source organism: Hofstenia miamia (assembly GCA_900660155.1). NCBI lineage: Eukaryota > Metazoa > Xenacoelomorpha > Acoela > Hofsteniidae > Hofstenia > Hofstenia miamia. Next base: position 26,598 of record CABFPE010000719.1, on the reverse strand, counting down.
AAGAGCAAGGGGCGTTCTAAAAACATCCGTTTCCCATGACTCACCCAGTATAAAAACAGAACTCATTCCAAATTAAATGGCAAAATCTTTTTCTTTGGACTGCTAATACTAAAAAGATTTTTTGTAATTGTGATACAAACATTATACATATATCCGAGAAAATGTATTCCGACGAAAAAATATACATATCATATTTTAAATTTTTCAAAATATATTATTTATTTACACTTATTGCCAATATATTTAAATTATATACATTTATATACACTCCTGCTGGAGAAGTCCTGCATTTATTTAAATGAGAAACAGTTTTTTTATTATAAAGCATTAAATGGAACTGATGTCACAATAATAATTTTCAAAAGATAAACAATTTATTTTTTGGCTTCTAAATATTACGGTAATGTATTTTGAATGAACGTGTATTGCAATTACATGTAGTTTGGGGGTATATTTTGCTCTAAGTAATCCCATATTTTTCTGTCTGTTGTGTTGGTACAAAAATGAAAAAAAAACATTTTGTTTTTCCTATTTGGTCACATCAGCTATGACACTAATATATATGTATATATATATATATATATATATATATATATTGTGTCATAGTTAAATACTCCAGCATGCTTACCCAGAGGCTATTGTCAACTAATTCAACTCAGCTAGATTCAAATGTTTTTAATCAATTTCACTCTTGACACTCATATATCTATTCTCACTTTCCTTGGTACTAACCAAGAAAATTTGATAAGATAAGTAGGGCAGCTACTGCTGTCCCTTAAATCCGTTTAAAGTTATGTATTGATAGTAGTTATGATAATGTTGATTATTGCTCTTCTATCAATCAGGCTACACACATTAGCATTAACTAGGAACTGCTTCATATAAAATCAATATAATTTTGACTCAAGATGCTGCCACTTTGATTACATTTAGTTTCAAGTGCAACCTCTTACCAATGCTACCAGTCAATTTCTATGTTTTGTGATGGATGCAAACAATAAAATTCTTGGACACCTCTTCTATTGGTTGTATGACATTCACGCAAATAGATTTCCCAATTGACATCATATTGTTGCTGCTAATGTTGGCTAATATTAGCATTTCAGCATTGGGTTGTTAGCAATAACTAATAATAATAATAATGAGTATAGAAAATTCATATGTACTTGGGGTGTCTCAAAAGTCTTGAGAATTTGCTTGTAAATGCTTGTTACATATTTAATGTCTTGCAAATTGACGTCCATATTGTAGACAGGAATGTAACTCGTTCAGCCAATGAGAAATACTTACATAAAGCATTGTATATGACTGTGTGCATTGCATTATTTTAATCTATAAATATACAGCGCAACGAATAATTATTATCACTATGAATGTCAGCAGTGAAAACTTCCGTGCTTACTGTTACATTGAATGGAAAAGAGGAATGAAGCCCAGCCAAATTCTACAGCAGCTGCATGAAACCGATATACAGGATATTCCTTCGCAATCATCTATATTTCGGTGGTGCCAGCAATTTAGTAAAGAGAAAAGAAGCAGCCTACAAGATGCCGAAAGAAGCGGTCGTCCATGTTTCTCTTCAACACAAGCCAACATTGATATTGTTCAAAACATTATTCAGCAACAACCCAGACAATCAGTGCGCAGTCTAGCATGTCAAACAAACATCTCAAAAGATACTATTCATCGAATTCTCACCCAATCCTTCGGCCTTCATAAGCTCTGTGCCGTTTGGATTCCTCACCGTCTGTCTGAGAAGAACAGACAAGATCGTCTTGCAGCTTGCACTGAGATGATAAACATTTTTGATGGCAACAGCATGGACGATATATTGAAATTCTGGGTACATGAAGATGAAACATGGGCACTGTATGATAGTCTACCCAGCAAGTCTGAGAACAACTTTGAGGGCTGCCTCCAGCGAAAGACCTCGGGTTGTTCGATCAAAGCTTACAAATCGCAAAACCCTGCTTCTGGTGGCCTTTACTTGCGATGGAAAGGTTCATATGGACATAGCAGTTCCTGGAGAGACAATTACTGATGAAGTTTACACTCAATTTATTCACACAGTCGGTGAGAGATGGAGAACACTGAGATCGAGTCCCACTAAACTGTGCCAGCTGTGGTGGCAACACGATAATGCACGGCCACATGCAGTTGCTGCCACTACCAAGTTTCTGCATCGTCGCAAAGTGAAGACAATTCGCCAGTCAGCCTACAGCTCCGATTTGAATTTGTGTGAATATACAGTGAGTTCTTGTTGTTGATATTAAAATATACTGGTAATAAAAAATTCTCAAGCAGAATCAACCCAACTGCATTAAATGTGGTGAGCAACATATCATGAAAAATTGCCAAAAACAATCTGTAAAATGTAGAAACTGAATTATCTTCTGATGAAAACATACGGATTTCTAGTGTAAATCATAACTCATTCTCTGATAAATGCCCTGTTCTAAAAAACCAATGTCGAAGGCTTACTGCAAGAATTGACTGGGGTAATTGTCCTCCTGATAATTTCTGACTAACTAAGAATTTACCTAAGTTTATGTTAATTAATTCAATGTCTATTTTACGATACCTTCCAGGTGGAACTAAAATCACAACAGCACTAGGGAATTATTTTGATGAACTAAATGTTGACATATGTTTAGTCACCGAATCCCATATTCGTCCGAACCATCCTGATCAATACGTGGCAATTGCTGGCTTTGAACATCACAGAAGGGACAGATGTATTTGCTACTGTCGTAAAAAGAATTGTACAAAGTTGCATAAAGGAGGAGGTGTGATTGTTTACATCCGTAAAACATTAAATAGCGAAATCGTAGAGATGGGAGAAGATGACACAGAATCTCTTTGGATTTTGGTGATGAAAAACCACAAAAAATACCTTGTTAATGTATCCTACAGTCCACCAGGCCGTGATACACAGCTCATAGAATATCTATCACAATCATGCATGAAGTTACAAAACATCTACAAAAATGTTCCGGTTATAATAGGTGGAGATTGGAATAAATTAGATCTCAACTTTTTATTAGATGAAATTGATCTTATAGTACTTGATAGTCCTAGTCGAAAAACTGCCTTTCTTGATCGTTTACTGACTACTCATCCTCAACTAGTTGAAGAAGTAACAAGTATGGAACTTAACATTCGTTCTGACCATAAGGCTCTAATCCTTAGTCCAAAGAAACAACTACCTGCTAACCGTGTATTAGCACACTTTCGTGAATTTTGTATAAAACATCACATAGTCTTTACTGGGAAGATGCATATGGAAGATTTTATATCAGCAAATTTGAAAAACGGATCCTCCAATTATTTGAAGATACATTTCCTAAGAAATCAATGAGTGACAGAGATCCAAAATGGATTACTCCTAAAATTAAGTATCTTTTACAGCAAAAACAAAGAGCTGAATACAAAAAGCGATATTCAAAATCGGTAGTAATTTCAGAAAAAATTAGAAAACTTAAGATAACCAATGTTGAAAAATTAGGTTCTAAAATCTGGTGGCAAAAAATAGATACAACATCCAACAGAAACTTTTCATGTAAAAAAATTGATATGGATTGTTTTGATTGTGAGGATTTACATAAAACTCTAGCAGCAAGATCACAACGACAGTCGGAATATAATCATAAATCAAATCCTTCTTTTGACCTCTTAAGTCATCCTGCTCCAAATATACCTCTTAATGTAGTATCTTATCATTTACGGAACTGCAAAAAATCTTCAAATGGTCCTAACGGCATCCCGTACTGGATTTATAGAAATTATTGGGATATATTGGCACCAATTTATCATTTTCTTTGGAATGAATCTCTTAAAGCCGGAATTTTTCCTTCATGTTACAAGCTAGCAAATATACAACCAATTGCTAAGGTTAAAATTGCCAAGAATCCTAATGAAATTCGCGGTATTAGCATTACCTCTCTCTCAGCTAGAATATTTGAAAAAATAGTACACAAATATTTTATTTCTCCTGAAATAATTAAAAAGGGTGATAAAAATCAATTTGCCTATAAAAAAGGTATGTCTACAAATGATTATCTTATAACATTTCAACATCAAGTATGCAAGGCTTTGGATAATAATAACATTAAAGGAATACACTCAATTTTAATAGATTTCTCAAAGGCGTTTGACACATTAGACCAAGAAAGTGCTGCATTAACATATAATCATTTTATTGAATCCCAGCACATATGTTCATGGCTGTATTCCTTCACAAAAGGTCGTTCACAGCAATTAACTTTTAAAGGAATCACCTGCAATCCAATAGAAATTACATTAGGATCCTCCCAAGGAACAGTTGGAGGTCCAAATGTGTACTCAATGTCAAGTGATTCATTAAGATCCTCACAACCTAACTGCTTTATGATGAAATATTCAGACGATTCAACTGCAGGCATACCTTGCTATAAACATCCAGATCTAGATCAGAAATTGGCACTTAAGAATACAATAACATCAATAAATTCGTGGGCAGAAGAATTCAATTTAAAAATCAATGATAAGAAAACAAAGATTATAAATTTCTCTTTAAGTAAACTAAGTAATTGTCAATGTCAGCAAACACAAACTTGTTATTCTTCACCTAAGCATGCAATTATTCTTGGAATTACATTTCAAGAAAATTTGAAATTCAACAAACATGGAAAGCATCTGTTATCAAGTCTAAATGCCCAAATTTACATTCTAAGAGATCTAAAATCAAACAATTACACAATGAAGGAAATAAATAAAGTTTTTGAGTCACTAATTTTAAGCAAAATAAGATATGGAATATCAGTTTATGGATCAGACTCTGCAGTTCTTACAAACATCAATAGATTTTTATTACGATGCTTTAAAGCTGGTTTTTGTGAAAAGATATATGATTCCTTTAAGATAAGAGATGAGGAAGACATTAGACTTGCTAGAAAAATTGTAGAAAATCCACCACATCCAATGATTAATTACTTCATAATGAACGAAAATAAAAAAGAGCAATCAACTAGATTAAATAAAAAATATCAAATGCCATTAGTACGAACATTCAAGAATATATTTGCACATCGCGCAAATGAAGTTAATTTAAATGACAGCAGTAATAAACATTTAATTTTATATAATTTTGGTTATTGTTCTTTTATTCTTTTTATGTTCATATTTATCTTCAGTCTGTATTTGACTTGAAGTAATTATAGTGTTCTACTGTTCTACTGCGACACCCCAAGTATATATTATATATATATTAGATTTGGTGCTGCAGAAAGAATCAATCAATGTTGAGACATAATTATCACTAATTATTTTAAATCTCAAGGAGAAATGCTACAATGCTTGTGGTTAGCTAATATATTCTTGGCCACTTCAGATCAAATAAGAGAATCTGTAAATAATTTCATTGGTTGAGCTTTCTTCAGTCTATTTATAATGAAAATGTCTAACAACAGTCTTTCTTCGCCATATATGATGCCTGTTTCGTACCTATTGCCTCCCGCAAGTTGATTAACTACAAACATTTGGAAGGGATTAATCAACGTTTATTATACAGTTTAATTAGATTTCAGTTATGCCTCCAATTTCGCTGTCGCGGCCTCAAAAATTTGAGCGATGCCCAGTTTACCTCGGCTGTTGGTGGTCTGAAAAAATACGCCATCATTTCGTTGTTGCGCCAAGCTGTCTCTTCTCCCTCTACCTCGACTCCGTCCTTCAATGATGGAACTGGGGTCATATCATCTTTGGCTGAATCCCTCACAAAGCTTTCCTCTGATGTTTCCTCACTACAATCTCAAATGTTCTCCTACAGTGCTGCTGCCTCACGTTCTGTCTCATCTCTCCCCAATCATCCTGCTCCAAGCTTCACACCCGCGCTTGATTTCTGTTGTGGCTGTGCTGTTGTTCTCAGTGACCACATTGTTTCTCTGCTCTGTGTTTACAACCCTCCTTCGAAAAGTGCCTTTTGCCTTCCCACTGCTGATTTATCATCTATGTTCAAGTCTTTTCATGACCAGTCTACCTCCCTCTCTCGTCACCTTGGCTTTTCCACTCGTCCTCATTTTCTTGTTTGTGGTGACTTCAATCTTCCTAATGCATTCAACTCTACTGACACTTATGAGTCTGCAGCTTTCGAAGTTTTTGCCTGCTATTCTCTTGAACAACTTGTAATATCTGTAATCCCTGTTCCTGCTAAGCTGTCAGATCGAATACTGACTCGCAAATTGCTGCACTCACTCTGATGATGTTGTCACCTTCTCCATTCGTCATACGAAGAAACATCACACCCTTCACTCGTTTTTCAATCGTGCTTGTACTGCTGCTAATTACATCTTGACTCTCAACCCTCAAACAGCGATTGATTTCTTTTCTCCGCCACCGAGCTTCAAGAAATCTTTGATGGCTTTCCTCTTTGCTGAGCCCTTCTCCAACTTCGCCTATTCTTCCATTTGCTCCTATTTCATCTTCTGTGACTGTCCTCGCTGCCGTAAAACTTGACTTGTTTTATTTTTTGTTGTGTATGCCTTGCAGAGCGACCTCGAAGTACTGTCGGAGATATCATCAGACGTTTCACAACTGAAAACATCATTGCCCCAAGCCAAAGTCCGGAAGACCTAAGTAGACCTCTGAAGCCTCCCACTCAGCTGTTGTGTGCATTTCAAAGCGAAAACCCAGGAAGAGTTCAGAGGAACTCTGATGGAATGGACTGATGGTCACCTCGTGACTGCAAGAACTGTGCGAAACATCCTGAAGGAGTACTCAATTAGGACATTCGTGGAACCCAGAAAGTCATTCTTAGCCTCAAATTAAAGATTACGCAGGCTGAAATTGGCCAAGTTGATGAGAAACAATTCATCTGAACATTGATCTAATGTTATATTTTTAGATCAGTCAAGATTTGTGCTATGCTCATCAAAAAGAATGTTGATAAAAAGACCAAATGGGCAGAAGTTCTTGCCTCCGTTTACTCGGGGACCATGAAGTATGGTGGTAAGTCTGTAATGGTATGGGGTGCAATATGAAAGTGTGGCTTTCACAAGCTTGTTCACATCACTGGTACTCTCCGAAGCTCTCAATATGCTCGGATTCTAGAAAAATACTCTTACCACTCCTTGCAAGTAATTAAATATATTAGCATGATAGTGCTCCATGTCATACCTCAAAACAAAGGAAATTTTTTTCCCACAATAATGGGGTTGCTATCCTTTGCTGACTGGCCTGGCCAATCTCCAGACCTTAACATTATCGAAAGTATGTGGAAAGATGTCAAATATCGAATTGGACAGCATATTCTTCACACTGAAGACGAGCTGTAGAGCGCAATAAAGAAAAAATTTATGAATTCCCAACAGCTTTATTGAAAGAGCCTTGAAGCTGTTATTCGCTCCAAGGGACACCCTACAAAATATTAGAAGAAATAATTTTGTTGCTAAGTGCTTGTATTGCATCAGTTATTAATTTATGTATCTTATTTTGAATTTACTTTTTTTCGGATTTGCTCATTTGTTAATATATTTTTTAGATGGCCGAATATATTTTTCCAATACAAGTTTTCTAATTTTGATTAAAAATTAATAGCCGAGTGTTATTCTACATATTTTATGGTATTAGACATACAAATTTTCCTTTCTTAATCAAAGTAACGCTTTGTTATAATCTTAAACACACTCTATCCAATGAATGTTCATTATTTATTCAAAATAGCAAAGTGGTCGAATACATATTTCCAATACTGTATATATATATTTTTTTTCAATTTATAGATACGCGTGGGATTTTTAATTATTATAGATTCGCTGTGGATATTTTCTAAAAAATAGATATGCTGTATACAGTTTTCTATGCTTTGCAACATTTCACAGCATATAGTGTAAAGCATTACTAGTACAACAATATTGTATTGTGCATTAGATTTAGACGCGAGCCTAACTTTATAATTGCAGCCCATCCAGAGGCCCGAATTTTCAAAAGGCTTGGATCACGGCCCACACACGTCCTGTAAAGTGTCTTTTTGCCTGAATCCCCCCCAACACTTTTATCCACAGTGATTTTCCAGCTATTTATATCACAGCTTGCTTTGTGCTTGTACAAATATTTACAACATTCAGAAGCAGTTCCAGATTTAAGGCATCTGCCAAATGCTGACTTTTTTCGCTGAACAATTAGGGCGAGTATTTCAGTTGATATATCAACAATATTAAGCATAATAAATAAATCCTAAATTGAATTAAAGAAGTATATCGCAAATACATTATTCAATATATCAAATATATTTCGATATTTCCTAAAATAACAGCAGATTAATTGCACAATTGCGTCAGAATTTTCTGACGGAAAGGGAAGGAGGACATCTCAGTATTAATCATGTGAGTCACAAAAGCAACTTTTTTGTATGTTTTGCAATTTTTTTTATCTAGACAAACAAAATCAATTTTTAAAATCTGACTGGGGACATTCCGCCTTGTCCCCCTTGCGTACACCACTGATTGCTAGTGCTAGTTAAGAATTAACACTAATGTTTTGTAGCGGAAAATGTTCTTCTAAAGCAGATTAATTGGTAACTTTGTGAAGTTTTGTAAAATATGCGCGAATAATCATTGTTAACTTGGATCATTTATGACGTCAATTGTCCGGCGTAAATTTATAATTGCAGCAAATTTAGAGTTCAAAAGCCTTCGCCCAAATTTGTCCAACTGTGTTTTTCTTGCCTGAATTTTTCTGCAACTATTTCGGACTCATTTTGCCTGAAATAAAAGTACAACAATCCAGACAATTAGTTTAAAAGGAAATTAATTTGCAAAATTTGATAAGGTGATATGATAATCTCTTTGCTCGGTTAGTCTGTCACATTGAATCGGTAGAACAATGAATTCTTTGAACATCGTGCGCTAGACATATGTAGCACATGTTGAAAAAAACTAAATTAACAACTTTGTAGTCACGCACATAACTATATCTTCCACTACATTGTTATAGATTGTATCACGACGCCTTGTACCAATGTTATTTCCTATAGACTGCGGCCAATTGCTTAAAGCAATAGCCAAGTCTGAGCTATAGTCTCAAGATGTGTATGGAAGGGAAACGAGAACACTTTGTATCAAGACCTTGATTTGCCTATATCTGTCTCTTACTTAAAAATATTTAATGCGATGGTAGTTTGATTCCAAACCAGTTGAAATGATCACCTTAAAGCAAATATTTACTAAATAAGAGCAAATTATATA
>CABFPE010000719.1:0-16380 GCA_900660155.1 Hofstenia miamia | reverse complement strand
GATCTAAAATTCTCTGAATTGTTTTTACATCCTTCAAATCTTTCACGAAATATTTTACCCAAAGCTATTCAATCACTTAAGTGTACTTTTGAACCACAATCACTGAGAACACATTTCCGGACCATGAGCTTTGTTTGTGAGTCACAATAGCTTCTATGGTAACTGTTAGAAAATTGCGTTGGCTAGGCGTTTATAGTTTTGGGGTTTGTATTTCTAATAACGTTTTATTTGTGCAGTCACGGATTAGTGGAATTTCTCCCAAAAAGATAATTTTTACCTAGCAATTTAATTTTCCGGTACTGTCGAATTCTGGAAATACTATTCTAGCGACAGCTCTTATTCCTGACAATTTATCAAAAATAAGATTAATTTCTTTGTTAATTTAACTCTTATTAACACAACGTATTTTACTTAATCCACTAAAACTTTTAAGCAGAAACGTTCTTTCTGTAACAAGTTAAAGAACTTTATCAAAATAGAATTCAACTGGGATGAAAACAACAATTTAATCTGATTTGAACAATTTATCACAATTATTCAAAGAGCTTAAACAAACAATAAAGTAACGTGAGAAAGTAATTTAATTTTCCCTAAGGCAAAAAGAATAAATATCTTATCTCTACTTAGTGCCGAAACGTACTATTAATAAGGTACATGTGACACAGCTAGAATTGAAAATATCTTTTATTTTAAATCAAAGCTAAGCACGGTAGTATAAACCTGGTAAAAACAACAGAATAAAAATACACAAAGCTAATAGGTTATCGGGACACTGAAGGTTGAAAATACCTACTTCTAAAATCTCTGAACACGAGTTTGATAACTTGAAACTGCAACCAAGTTGGCTTGACCGAGGGTGAAATTGACTGAGAAAAGACTGTACTGTACCGAAAGTTGAATTCTACACTGGCAGCGTCTCGTGCTGACTCTGCTTTTCTCCAACTGCGCTTTTGGCCGTGTCTCGCCTTCCTATTTATGCTGTTTCGTCCAGCTTCCTCTTGACGATTGGCTGTAATTCATTGATGTCATCTTTCGTCGCTGATTTACTTGGGGCCACTTATCACAATTCGAGGGCGGTCCTCTACAGTTTACATTATCTGACTCAGTGTTGCTAAATTTAGTTACTGAGTGTCACGGAGGGCGTTGTCTTCGTTTGAACCAGTTTACACAACAGCAAACTAGTGCAGATTCCTGATGTCAGTCAGGATTACGTTTCAAGTTTTACGAGAAAAGTGCCCGATAACTCATTAGAAAAACATACAATAGCCGATACCTAATCACCTTCTCTAAATAATGTAATCACTTTACAATTTCAGCAAAATAAAATAATTCACAATTTCGATAATAAAGTTTATAAGCACACACAAAAGTATATAATGCCACCAGATTTTCTGATATAAAAATATAAGAGTATGTCGTTCACCTCAGTGAATTACCAATTCATTAACATAAACTTCGAAAACTGTACCGGGACAATTGCAGTGAATTCATACAAAAGTGATACGAAGCATTCAAATGATATTTTGATACATACAAAAGTGATACGAAGCATTCAAATGATATTTTGATAGATTTAAAAGAAAAAATGCTACCGATTTTTGATGTCAATAAGCAATACAATTATAAACCAAATGTACTACAGACAGTAATAGTAAACTTGTGGCTGCTGTTCAATCAAAATTTGATAGAGTGTCATGTATGGCACATGACTTAAATACAGTTCTACGAAGTTCATTAACTAGCCTGTCAAGAACTACTCCATCTTCTGATATTACCAACTGTCATTCTGCAGCTAAGGAAATTGTTAGATACTTCAAAAGTAGTGGACTAAATCATAGATTAGAAGTTAGTACATGGAAGTAGACACTCGTTTTAATAGTTATTACTATATGCTTGGGTCTATTGACAAGAATTTAGTGCAAGTGAAAAATCTGCTTGTTCAGAAAGAGACACATGTTGACCAGATTACATATCTGAAGCAAGACTTAATAAAATCGCTTATTTCAGTTCTTAAACTTTTTGTTGAAGCCACAGATATTATAGCTTGTGANTATATATATATATATTGTGGCATCGCTAGAGTGCACGGAGTGCACAGATATTGTAGCTTGTGAAAGTCACCCAACAATTTCATTGTGCTATCCAGTGTTGCTAAAGCTGCAAAAGAATCTGGCTCCAACAAATACAAATGATGGCTGCAAACTACTCCGACAAAGGCTGTTAGATGGTGTAAAAGACAAATGCTTGGCGAAGCTTGTGTCTTATTGCTTTATTGCAACTTTATTGGATCCTAGATATTACAATAAAGTTATGGGAAAAAATAAACTTATTTCCGAAACACATATTAGGAATCATTTAAAGGAGCTTGAACTAACATCTCTGTCTGGATCATACACTCAAAATAAATATTCTGCTGTGAGAAAAACATTCTTAGATGATACTGATTCAGAATCTGACTCAGAACTGCCCAGTGAATAGATGATACTGATTCAGAATCTGACTCAGAACTGCCCAGTGAATGCGACTTGTATATGAGCATGAACAATAGTGCTACTATTGATAAAGCCAATTTTGATTTGTTATTGGAAAAGCAGTCCATATAAGAGTTTGGCCATTATTGCAAGATGTTATCTCGGAATTTCACCTACAGAACTTAAGTGCGAACGTAACTTCAGCATGATGGATGGAACGCTAACAAAAAAGAGGAACAGATTCAGTTCAGAAAATGCTAAGGAACTACTAGTTATTCGGGCTTGCAAAAAACAAAAAACTACATAACACATTTGTTAATCTACTTATGACAATTTATATTTTCATAAATTGTTTCAAATGATTAGAAGCGAGCATTAAAAAGCATATGGGTGCAGGACGAGCACGGACCATGTTGAATCTACAAATGCAAAACACTAATCTCTAAGCATGATCTTTAATAGAATTAATAAATTTTAAAGGAGTCATAAGAAGTTTCTCAGTAAAAGTCAAAATTAATTATATATTACTTTTGCGCATTTTGATTTAATTTCGTAGTATTTTACGTTTTTCTCAAAAGATGGCGGACCAGACTAGTTTTCGCACTTTAATATTTGTAATGCACATACAGTAATTTCTCATACATTATATGACGCTATAATACGATTCAGCCCCCCCCCCAATTTTGATAAAAACCGCGGATGTTATACCTACCAAAGTTATGTAGAGACTTGTGATTAATCTTATATAATTTACTAGAAATCGCTTACATAGTAATCACACGTAATGTGTATTAGATAGCAACTACTGCGCACCGACTACTGGTACATGCAACCCGTCATCATTATGTCTAGAGAAATTCAATTACGAAATATTGCGATTATGAACGTAAACTACGCACATCACATGTAAGTAATAACAAAAGAACTAGAAAGCAACATTCTATTCTCATTATAAGAAGCATTAAACGAGTAATTTGAATATTTGTACGACCCGATTTCTAATTAAATTCATCGTTGGATGAGAGGGCATAAAATTTTTGAGTCGTTATATTATTTTTTTAGACTAGAATGAAAATAGTATTTCAACGTTGTGAGTAGACTAAGAAATGTCAAACTTTATTGTCAATTTTGTCAAATTCGTGCAGAGGAGATGACAATTCCAGTTCGTGGGTCACTTAAAACGCTGTTAATTCACAAAAACTCCAAACAATTCATTATTGAACATTAAAATATATCTATATTTTATATATGATACTACCCGTCAAGGTATAACTCTCAAGTCTCCAGTATTTATGGGATTATTTTGACCAATGAAAAAAAAAGCATAGAAGCCATTAATTTGCTTGGAACACAGTAATGTAGTATATTAGCTAATTATGTTATTGTAAAAATAGTATGATGATATTATTGTGCATTATTTTTATTGTATCAATATTGTTTATTAGTAAAACAAGATTTTACATCTGTAGCACGTGTGTTTACCCTACTAGATAATTGCATTTTTGCAGAGCATGGCAAAATTTGGGGAGAGGTTAGGAGCAGCAGCTCTGCTCTACCTGTCTACACACTTCGTTTGGTTAAAAATATTCGCACTATTTTAAATCTATTAGTTTGTTTGCAATGAAAAAGTAATAATAAAAAATCAGATTACCTTAAATGAAATAGTATCAGTAAAAGTACCAGGATGCAAACGAATGCATGACAACTCCGCAGTGGAATCATTGACGTTGATTAATGGTGGCATTTGTTAAAAAATGTCAATGCAAATAGATAATTTCAAATTTGCATCCAATTAAATGCAATAATCACATATCAATTTTCAATCCGTGCTAAGTGGCAGTGAGTTGGAATCGGGTACAGAATTTGGAACCTAAACCGAACTGAATGTACCCAAAATTAAAAAAGATTTTCATCTCGATTTGTTATTAACCATAGACACGGGGTACTTTTTCACTACCTAGAAGCGCGGATGGCGTCAATAATTATATTTTCACTATTTTAATAAACACCCACAAATTAATATACAAAATTAAACACGGCTAGGGTTAACTTTACTCACTACACAGCTACTCCGTATTTTAGCCGTTAAAAAGCATAATTCCATGGGCAAGGAAAACAATGCTAAATAGATAATTAACATATTTTTATAACAAGCATTAATTAGTTCACATCGTTATACAAGGTGTTTGAACAATGGTAACCTAAATCATCAATTTATCACATTTTTGAGAGCACTAACTACAAAAACAAATTAACGCTAATGGCTAAAGTGAATGGGGTTATGGCTATATAGAATGTAAAATATTTGCCAATTATATAAACCACGTACGTGGCCCATAAAAAGTAAAGAGCAATGAGAGTGGAAAGAGATCTTGCAGCTGTTAACTTACTTCAGACAATTTTGGCCTTGGAAAGTGATGACAGTGGAGACAATAGTGAACGCGATAGTGAAAGTGATGTACAGTCTCAAAACCCAGACCCAATCTCTAGTAAAGAATGTGAGGAAGTAGGAGAAGAAGATCACCCCCATTTCTGCTCAAACAGTTGGCCGTGATAGGACTCAATTGGAGAAAGTGAGTATTCCTAACATAGGAAGATCACATGCTGGAAATGTTTTACCCAAAGAGAAGGGCTGACAAGGTACTCTCAAAATATTCGTTCACCATCAGATGCACTACGATTGCTGATTGATGAAGTGGCTATTCGACATGTAGTCAATTATTCTAATGCGTACGCTCATCTCACGAAGACAGACTTTGATTTAACTGAAGAAGAATTGGAAAAGTTCATTGGGCTACTCTATCTTCCAACTGAATAAGTTGTGGACAAAAGACTTAAAATGTCCTGCATTAAATCGTACCCTTTCATGAGATAGATTCCGTCTCATAAAAAGGTTCATTAGATTTGATATGAAAGAAGGAGATATCTGGCATTGGACAAATTTGCTCTAATTTCTACAATTTTCAACAGATTCGTTGATAATTCACAGAAGAGCTATCGACCTTCAGTTTCTCTCACTGTGGACGAGCAGTATATGCCAAACAAATCCGATAAGTTTAGATTAAATTTTGGACCCTAGCGGAGATAGAAAGCAAGTTATGCTACAATATTATATTCATATGTCGGAGCAGATGGGAATCGTCAGCTTGCTTTAAGCACTCATGTGGTTATGACTTTGACAGAACCTTTATTTGGAAAAGGCTATAATATCACATGTGATAACTTTTTCACTAACAAGGACTTGGCGGAAAGAATACTTCTAGAGAAAACAACATTAGTCTATATTGTGAGAACAAACAGACGCGAGTTGCCTCCTTCGAAGAAGATGAATCTATATGAAAGCATTTTTATCAATCTGGAACCATACATTTGACACAATACAAGGCGAAAAGAAATAAGTCTGTCTACCTTCTCAGTACACAGCACAGAAGTAATAGAGCACAGACAGATGAGAAGAGAAAACCAGAGACAGATTGTTCTATCACGAAAATAAATTTAACGTTAACATGCTTGATTCCATGTGTCGATCTATGTCAACTAACGCAGGTTGCCGCAGGTGGCCTCTGGAAGTTTTTTATAAATTACTCGACTTGGCTTGGTTGAACACCTACATTTTATATAAAAAGGCAACTGGTACAAATCTGCTTGGTAGAACTTTCTTGATGCAACTCTCAGCTGAACCGCGTCGTGACTTCTTACAGGATAATTCACCAACCTTGCCACAAGTTGCTTCTCTTCACCGAAATTTTGCACCATTTGAACGAAGAGTCAATTGTTCCATCAAAAGCAATTGTACTAGAAACCGGACTATTGCTAAATGCTTAATTGTGAACTTCCTGTCTTTGGAAAATGCATTGCTAACATTTGTACCAAATGTACACGTCTATAAATTCCTATTTGCAAAAATTTCATTGCATTTAACTTCTGTATTTTCAATAATAAATTGCTTTCTTGCTTATGACATTTAGCAATAATAATTGAATAACATGTACACTACATAACATTAAAAAATTTCTATATAAATTGCGTCAACTGACACAAACAGCTTTTCTAATAGTTTTCGCAACAATTTTCTGAAAATTTTCAAATATATACACATATATATATATAATAGAAAAATAAAAGTCATGGAAGAAGAGCTTCAAAAACATTATACAAAAAATGAATTAATGAATAAATAGAGAGAACTACGTTAACTGTTAGACCCACCTGGTCAATCAGAGCGAAACTTTTTGTCTTGTAGGCTTACTGTGACTAAAAGAAGCTCCTCACTGGCAGCTGTCATCATAGAAGACTTAATTTCAATTTAAAACATGAAAAAACATTAAATTCTTTTTAAAATCTCAACCCGATTCCACCTTCTGGTTAACACTCTCGAGCTCTATTCAATTATCTGCATGTATAATACCACAAAAAATTCTTAAAGAACGATCGGTTAAAATTCGTAGTTAAAAGTGATAGTTATCTGATTAAGTGGGGTATGGCCCGTACCGGGCAAGGACAAAGGCGTATGGGCTCCGAATATAAAGCGATTATTTGTTGTTGATCGAAAATAATAATTCTTAAAATCACTTCTTTAAGTTTTATAGTTAATTTTATCTATTTTTTATAGAAGTATTCTATATATCTGTGTATATGTACTTCGAGTAGCAGTAGCCTACATGTACATTTATGGCAAAAATTATAACATTTTTATAAAATATTACACTAAGCCACATAAAACTAATGATCTTCATCCAGTTTAAAAAGTTCCATTTTACAGTCATATTCTGATAATTGATAAAATTACTTAGGTACTTAGGTACACTGATGAAAAAATTTCTTGTTTCTAAGAAAAAATATCTTGAAATTTTATGAAATTAATCAAGAGAATTTCATCTTGAAATAAAACACTTGAGTGATCAATCTCTTGAAATAGTACTTCCGCAATTGCATTTTAATATCAAGAAGACAATTTTTAGTGTAATATATAAATAATTATTTCGAAAAAATATTTTTTAATGATGCACACAACGCAAAGTCATTTCTTTGTGATAGTTGCGGTGCAAGATTTTATCAGTGTTGGATAAATTTCGTGCTCACAATCTGCCAAAGCAAGCACACAATTCCATTTAAATAAATGTTACGAAATTTCCTTGTATATATGTGTTAACAATTTGTAAATAAATGCGGATTTTGCTCAAATGTACAAATATATTTTTTAATACATATGAATAAATGCTTGGACTAAACTAATTAATAATTCTTTACAATGAGATTTAATTTCTCATAAATTATTCCTATATATAATTATTGAATTCAAAATGTTTTCAGATAAGAAAATAATATCTAAAAATAAGAAATTGTGTTTCAATTTTCATAAAAAGAAATTGATTTACTAGAAAAAATAGATTTTTTTTGTAATGTAGGAAGTGCAAGTTGTTAACTTCCATATCGTTTGAATGGAATTTATGTAATATACTTATTATACAATGTCATACAAGCAGTGCAGTGTAGTGCTTATTTAAATTATTTCCATACAGTTTGACGTGTTGTCAATCATCGTTATGAGGTTTGATGCAAGATTTGTCAATGCATTTACAAACCTTGTTGTAAATATACTGGAAACGGAACTTCAATATTACATTATAGTTGTAAAACTAAACTTCTCGGTAATGTTACCAAAAGTGCTTAATTTGGTTTTTGCTGTTACTTCATTGATCCTTGTTATGACAGTTTAAGTATGCATGTACAATAGCAAACTGGAAGGTTTTCTTGTTGCTTCAAGCTATTATATTTGAATAACATTTACCTACGGGCATAACGTGCTTAGAATACGGGTACGGAAAACCTTCGGGCCTATTTTTAAGGGTACGGGCTACGGACCCTAGCTGATTAAGACAAAGGAACGACTTTCGAAGAAAGTAATTTTCAAAGAAATTAAAAATTACAGAATTAATATGTGTACACAAGTAATGGGTAATATCTGTTAAACTAACAATTTATTCAATATATATATATATATATATATATATATATATATATATATATATACACTTCGAGCAGATGGCTGAAAAATAAGAATGCTTCACAATGAAAGGAATTTATCTATAAGTTCCAAATTTTTTAAAGGAAATATCTTTCTTTTTTTATAGCAAAGCACCAAACCCCAAAATATATGAAACTTTAAAAAAACTGTTATTGTACGAGAACGCTTAAGATATGTATAGGTATGTATGTAGGGCCGTGACAAACTTAGAAAAATCTGGTAGCCAAAAAATAACTGCCTGGATCCTCCCTTGACCCACATAGCAAATATTTTTGGTTTTTGGAATTCATGCAAAAAAATCAAATTCCAAAATAACTAATTGGCAATTTCATTAAAAATTTGATTCGAAAATTTCTCCATCGAAACCTGCCCAAATAAATGCTGCATTTTATAAATAAGAAAATTATTTATAAGCTTTTAATAAACAAAATCAATGTTGCATCAATACACGTTAGAATTTTTTCACACAGTTTTAATCATGTATATGTGTCTCTTGAAATGTAAACATTAGACATATTTCGAAATCAAATTGTGCACAGATGTATGCATCAGGAATGTAAACATAATGTTTATTTTGTAACATATTAACAATGAATTTTTAAAGTGCAACCTGGAATCTAATAGAACAATGTTTGGTTATGATCGAACAGTTTAAATTTTTATATTTCAATCCAAAACTAATATCAAACTATGCATGGCTCAAATCCAAAATTGTATCTATATATGACATTTTCATACATACGACTCTTGAATTACATAGTATCAAAGCCACTGCAGAGTTGGAATAAGGTCTAATTTTTCGAGCCAATGGGGAGATTTGACCGTTTTAGCTCGTCCGAGTTGAGCCAATCTTTTTCATAAACAAGTGAATTTACAAATTTTCCTAAAATTTCTCCACTTCCTTCATCTCAAACGTCAGATTTTCTTTCATTTGTATTTCACAATCGAGTAATTGTGTTTCTACTTTGCACAATGTGGAGTCACTGTAAATTTAGGGGTTTGGCACGAGATGCAAAAAAGGGGTTCCTACTGCCGATTTCAAGTATTAAATTTTAATTACCGTTTTCTGTGCATAGTGATACTCTTCAATAGTCAATATTTTGTACATGTAAATATGTAGATTCCTGAATAACTATTGGACCCCTCAAATTTTATTAAAATTCCTTATTTTTGAAACTATTTCTTGTAATTTTGTCCTCCCCCTCCAATTTTTTTATACTTATGGAATTTTCATCTTCTGTAAATTCTTACCTGTAAAAAAGAATGTGAACAGTGATCTATAAAATTAGCTCTTGTTCTCCACCTCAACACAGAAGATCTGCAATATTCCACCAAATGAAGTAATTTAAATTTTCATCAATTTTGCATAAATTGAACAAATCACATATCTCTGCTTATGTAAGTTTGTATATCATTATGATGGTAGTGTGTGTTTCAAGTACAGATGAGAAGTCAAGTACCCAATAAAAAATAAAACATTTTATATCCGTCTTATATTGGTATAATATGTTATAAGACGTCTTATGGTAAATCTTGCAAACGTCTTATTAAACGTAGCTGAATGGCATCTAGTGTTCACCAAAATATTGCAAAAAACATCTTCTAGAAGTCTTCTCAACGACTCTAAACGTTTTCTAAATAATTAAAAATCATTTCTAAACTCTTTCTAGGCAATTTCTAAGAGTTTTCTCAACCATTGCCAAATGTTTGTTACAATTTATCTAGTTTCTAATGTGCTGGATCAGGGAATTTTCCTATGCAGTGTTAACACTGGTTCAACATGAGGAATTCGCCAAGGAAATTTAATAGTGAATGAATACGCTTACATCTATCCCTCATGTTGATTTCACTTTACGATTTCAATAGCGTTTACATTTGTTCATTATGATGAATTCGTTTTACAAATTCAATTCATTCCTCACAGAATTGAAAGCGAAAGCGCACGGAGGAGAGGAACGGAATATATTTTTTCGATCTATTTTTAGGTCACCTTTCCCGTTGACGCAAATTCATTATTCAAACTAATAAAAATTATCATTTTCGTTATTCGTATTAATAGCCAAAAACACCAATTTTTTTGAAATTTTTTGAGCTACAAGAGCTTCAATAGAAATATAGGATATTTATCAATATTAGAATTTGATTTTTAGTACAAGAATTAATTAATTGAATAATCGAAACACTCATATACACATTTACATGAACTTTCGCAAGTCAAAGTACATGTATAGCCCTCGAAAATGCGCTAAATATTATATAGGGTCTACACTGCCAGCTGCAGGAATACAACATTGTTATGGAAGACTAATGTCAATTTCTTTACCCAATGTTTCTGAGGCCTTCTTTATAATATTTTGCTGCGTCTCTTAAATAATTACAGCAAACACCTGGTCTGCGTTAATTAAATAACTAAATGACTGACAATGACGATCGATTATTCTTTCTTATATCGTTTGGTAAATATCTGCAAAAAGTAACCATGTAATTGGAGCTTTCATTTTTGAATTCGTCAAATGAAATCAACATGAATAATAATGTAAACCAGGTTTTCGCTATTGCAATTGTCAAATGAAATCAATATGAGAAGTGGGTTTAAGTGCGCTTAACGAATTTCCCAAGTTGAACCTGTGTAATAGGGGCTTCAAATATCATTATAAGAATAATTTATGCAAAGCTTTAGTACTACATGAATATTAGTTGAAAACAAGGAAAAAATTAGATGAAAGTATTTTTTTAAGATGCTTCCAAAAAAATAGTTTTAAGTTTAGTTAGAATACAAAAATTAAATTTAAATGTATACTATGACATTTTGTGCAAACTACCATCATTTTACAATTAAAAAAATATAATTTTTACTGTAATTGTAATGAAGTGTCAATGAAAAATGTTTGTCATTGATCATTTCTGTGACTGCTCATTACTGTATGCAGCATTATCTAGGCTGTCTATTTCAGTTTTGTCTGCTCATGGCGGAATATTAAAAATTTATAAAATAGCATAGCAGTAATATGTAATAATAAATCTTAAATGATTCTATAAACAATGTCTACTAAATGCATTGCAAACATCTTCTAAACCATTTCTAAGACTTTTAAACACGTTTTATACACCTGACAATTTCTAAAAGTTTCTAGACATTCTTCTAAACGATTTTTAAACCATTTTAAGAACTGTTATAAGAAGTCCTCTAAACGTATTATTGCTTATTAGGGGGAGGGGATCCAAAAAACTTAATTGAACTAGGACCAAAAATAATTTTTGCTAATTTCAGTGCAAAAATAGAAGTCATGCCGTAAGACCAATAAGACCATGAGACTAGAAATTTTCATAGGACTGGAACCGAATGTAATAGGAGTGAATGGGACTGAGACCAAGAAAATTCTGATCCCGCGGAACCATAAAAGATATTAGGTTTTCTGATATTTACTGGATTCTATGTAATTACAGTTACCCATTGAATTCGCATTCATACTGAAATAAGCAGTAGAATCATAAAAATATAGTAAATATGGCATGAACACAGAAAAATAATCACAGAGATTGCAACAAAATCATTTACTAACTATATATGAAATATCGCTTCTCTAAGGGAGATTGTATTTTTTTCAGGAAAACTCATTTAACTTTATTTCTACTAGTGTTGCTTATAAGTAACCAATCGATTTGTCCCTTGAACAGTTTTATTCAAGCTTGTCAATAAATATTGAAAACAATTTAAATGGGAACATTGATGGGCTTGGGCGCGCACATGCAATGATAAAGATTGTGCCCATGCAAACAAGATTTTTTTCGAATTAGAAATCTGACTTTTGCAAAAATATTCAAATTCTTTTCACACCTAGTGATCGGAAATGAGGTGGTCTAAAATCCATGGGATAAATACCGACCGTCAAAGTGTGTTTTTTTAAAAAACTGAATTAGTCTAAAATTATTTCGTGAGTAATACGCGTTCAAAAATTATTTGAGGAAACCATCCCAGATTTTGGAAAAATTCCTAATAGAATTCGAGTTAAGTTTATCCATAACATGCAAAAACAAAGCTCTTCCATAGAGTGTTCAAAAATTGAAAAAGGACTGAATTTATAGCACTAAATATAGCTTTCTTTAGCAAGGCGCATTTTTGGGAATTTTTCAATTTTGCCATAATCACAGGAACTTTTTCGCCACGGACATATTATTTCGTTCCTGTTTGCACTATTTGTATCTTTAATTTGAGACTAAATCCATACTACTGAATGGAAATCTTGAACTAGTAAATTTTTGATAATGACAATTTTATGATCCAACTCCAGAGACGAAATACTTTTGATCTATATTTAAATATGAATCATTGCAATAATATGAAAAATGAATTTTTCAAAATAATACTAAATAACGTCAAAATTTTAAAATGCTCAACGCTTTGATGAGGGAGTAAATTCTCGAAAATTCTTATAAAAAAGATCTTAGTGAAATACAGTGAATATTTGGAGCATAACTGAGAGTCTCATTTTATACATGTTTCAGTCACTCATTAATCTATAATAATTCAATTCAAAAAGGATATCAGTGGCGCACATAGGGGAGGTTTCCGGGCTTCCGGAAACTGCTTTTTTATCAGGAAACTGCCCTTTTTGTCTATATTACCAAAACATGTATAACACATTTTACCTGTATAAATCTATTTTCGTATTAATTAATACAAACAAGACTATATAATATATATGCAAGTAAAATATAATTCGTTAACTTTTTTTCTCATCATCTTAATTAGTGACATTATTAAATAAGTCAATACACTAAATATTACTCAAAATTATTAACTTATACATACACTCGGTAGTGCCCTGCACTAAATAGTCACTGGTGCCCTTTTCTTGAATTGGAAACCCCTTACCAAAAATGCTAAGTGCGCCACTGGATATGCATTTTAGTGGATTATGCTCTTCAAACAACTAAGCTTTTCAATTAAGTTAGGACATATTAAAAGTACAGAAATCATTGCGAATGAAGGAAATAAATAATTGATGAAGAAAATTTTGACAGAATTCGAAAAATCACAATTTCTTCCATTTACGAATAATATAGTTCTTTTAAAAATTTGGAATAGAAATTCAAATAGTGAGAATAACAAAATCAAATGTGAATTTAATAGTGAGAATGCAAAACAAAGTGATGGCTACGCAAAATATGTTGAATTAGAATAACATTAATGTAGATATCAGCAGGATGGTTGGTAAGGGTTGATGCGCAAATTTCGAATGAAAGATGGGGTGCAATGGGACTGAAATTAAAAATCATCCCTGTCAAATATATTTAAGCTAAGCAATAAAACAAAAAGCGAAAAAATTGATTAGCAATTCACTGATTAAATAAAGGAATGTCGAGATCATATTTTATGAGAAAAAATACAGAAACTAAAGGAGTAAATTACAAAAAATAAAACAATGCGCATTAAAAAGAAAATTTTTTCAGTACAGTAGGTGAATACGACAAATTCGTGATAATAATTGAAATAGCAAAAAAATAAAAAGCCTACAGCACCTGGGGTTCCCAGGCGGTCACCCATCCAAGTACTAACCAGGCCCACAGTTGCTTAACTTCGGAGATCAGACGAGTTCCGGTGCTTTCAACTGGGTATGGCCGTAGGCACTAGCTTTTAGGTTTCGCATCTTTTATGTACAAACTAAGCTTTTCAATTAAGTTAGGACATATTAAAAGTACAGAAATCATTGCGAATGAAGGAAATAAATAATTGATGAAGAAAATTTTGACAGAATTCGAAAAATCACAATTTCTTCCATTTACGAATAATATAGTTCTNGTACAGTAGGTGAATACGACAAATTCGTGATAATAATTGAAATAGCAAAAAAATAAAAAGCCTACAGCACCTGGGGTTCCCAGGCGGTCACCCATCCAAGTACTAACCAGGCCCACAGTTGCTTAACTTCGGAGATCAGACGAGTTCCGGTGCTTTCAACTGGGTATGGCCGTAGGCACTAGCTTTTAGGTTTCGCATCTTTTATGTACAAACTAAGCTTTTCAATTAAGTTAGGACATATTAAAAGTACAGAAATCATTGCGAATGAAGGAAATAAATAATTGATGAAGAAAATTTTGACAGAATTCGAAAAATCACAATTTCTTCCATTTGCGAATAATATAGTTCTTTTAAAAATGTGGAATAGAAATTCAGATAGTGACGAATAACAAAATCAAATGTGAATTTAACCCGAATTATCCTGAGTTTTTATGTTTAATTTATATCTGTAATAATAGATACTATGAAACATGCAAAATACTGTAATATAGCAGTTAAATTAAAAAAATAATCAATTTTTAATGTGAAAGATTCAAAAAGCCCTGTGTTACCATATGGCAACGCTAGGCATTTACATTACAAAAGGTGAAATGGAATGAAACATTTTATGCACAAACCAACATCACATTTAATGCAAGAAGTGCGCACAATTCCTTTGCAATTGTTTACATCACATCTTCTTTTCTTTTCATTAGAAATAATCCAATGATCGTTTTTATCAAAACGTACAAAGTCAGGCACTCTTGACAATCCAGCAGTACGCATTTTTTTGGTTTGACCTCTTAAACATGGCAATTCTCCATAGCTAGACAAGTAAATTTGACATATTTGCCGACGAAAATCAAGCTTTCGTATTATTTGCACTTCCTATTCATTAGGCATTTATATTTTAATAATTCACAAATATAAATCACTTATTACTATTTNATATTGCTTACATCCATGAAAGCCAAAATATTCGATCATGGCCTCATCATAGTTAAGGATTTCATCAAGCATGTACTTAAAATTGTCTATGCAACATGCATTTAAATGGCTTATAAGAGATCTGATTTTAGAAAATTTATCATTTGCATCTACATCATTATTATCTTTCAAGCGAAGACAACGCATGATAGTTTCAAATTGATCTCTAAGCATTGCTTTATATAACATTTCATTGCGCATATCCTCCATTTAATCCCAATAATTACGTTTACTCGGTAAAGAATTGTACCCAGACAATACAAGGACGCCAATGAAAACACGTAACTCTGATTCTGAAATCTTAGGATCTGCTACGTTTTTCTGAAAGGCATATGTGCTTGATTCCTTAATTATATGGCTTAACAAATTATCATCTTAGAATTTGTTGAGAACTGCAGTTGGAGTCACCTGTTTGAATTATGAAAATATTTTAAAAAAATAACAGGACTTTAAAAAATTATTTTAATAAAATGTAGAAACTAATTGTGATATTATTATAAAAATCTAGCATTGTGCCAATTTTTTTTTGCATATTTCAAACTTTTGGTGAATCTTTTTCTGAATTGTTTACTTGAACAACATGATGAAGTTCATCATTAGAGAAAGATGCTGTGAAGTTGAATTTTCGTTTTGTCACTGATGTCTATAAAATGCATTAACTATTCATTATTAACTATTTATTATACTTGATCTATTGAACAAATATTATCTCCACAAACAGTAACTGCAAAAGCAGAAGATTGTAAATGCCTCCCTGATATGTGTGTTTGATATCACAATCATCTAAATCTGAACAAACATCTGTATCATTTCCATCAACTGGAGGTTCAATTGCTATAGAGTTAATATTATACTCTTCCTCATCATGTATTATGAGCAGTTCTTCAACAGTAAAACGTTTGCTAAATTTATAGTAAAAATGGTTTGAGGGACTAGTGTTGCCATATGGCAACGCTATTAAAAATGTATTCATAATCATAATTTGCAAGGCCTTTGTATATGACATATATCAATGTGTAAAGGATAGTCTAATATTCATATTTCATGTGCTTTATTTCAATGGTTTGCATAATGTATTCATAGGTGACAAATAAACACTTACGTTTTATTAG
>CABFPE010000718.1:333011-346204 GCA_900660155.1 Hofstenia miamia | reverse complement strand
TGTCACACGATACACCAATGCCACCCCTTCTACTTGTCTCACACCTAAAATTTACTGTTGTTAATCTGAGTTTCAATGTTGGTTAACTGGATATTAATTAAGTTAGTAAGCAACAGAAAACTAGAGTAAAGGAACAGAGATGGAAACATGGAATCTATCACCTACTGTAACTAACTAAGGAGGGAAAAATGTTTGAAAAGCTCCTAAATTAAGTAAGATTAATTAGTTTGAAGCTTTTCAAGATTCTACATGGAGACTGTGACAGGCGCCTGACATGTGCAAGCAAAAGAGATTAGAGTTAAGATAGTTGTTTCTTCTCAAATTACTTGATTTGAGGAAAAACCGAAAAAAGTAAAGGACAAATAATAGTGTAAGTAAATCAAAAGTGATCTGAAAAATGAAAGAAGAAGAAAAGAGGGAATGAACACAACTAATACTACACCAGAGCACAGAAAAATCTAGGAAGCGACCAACCAAAAGAATACTCAAAGCTGAAATGAAAAATGGTACATTCAAAGAAAAAAACTAAAATTAAACTGAGAACTCAAATAACTCCTCTGATGAGGAACACACCTGAGACACAAGATGTAACTATATCCCCCAAAAGTGAACAATCCCCAACGGAGCAGGTATTACAACCAGTGCAATTGACTGGTGCTTACCTGATGTGCTCTTAGGTTAGGTATAAGGATAGGGGTTTTTACTTGTTTTCATTTGTAAGTCCTCAAGTCAACCATACAAACTACTCTGCTTATCAATGTCTTCCATTGCTCTCCAGATAGCTTTGATGCTGGATTTAACATACTTTCTGAATATTTGTACATTTGTTTTCTTTACATTGATGTTGTGATTTGTTGCATTTAATATTGGTACTTTTCCCCTACTGTTTTTTATAGCACACACACTTGATGGCATTGAGGCAAATTTATCCCTTTATTTTCATAGATCATTATGTCTGCCGTGATCTCTTCTTCTGTTTTAATTCTCCATTGATACAGCTGCAGCTTTATGTCTTCATCAAGTTCAAATACTATTGTTGATAGCTTTCCTTCTTGCTCTTTGATTTCAATCTCTTCTTTCCTTACCTTAATTATTCTCTCAGAGTAGTTTATCACACATCCATTCTTTGTTAGAAAGTCATCATCTAGTATCACCTCATATGGCAATAAATTGTTATGAGTATCTATTACTACTAGTGTTTGTTTGAAGGTTGCATTTGCTATCCTGATTTGTACTGCCCCGAGCTTGCCTTTTGTGTCTATGTACTCTCCTGATGCATTGATTAGTCTCTTGCTCAAGCATTCTAAGTCTTCTTGCTTGAATCCCAACTTTGTTGCACATTCATCTGTTATTATCAATGTTGCTGCTCCCATGTCAATTGTTGCCTTCATTAATATTCCATTTATTGTTATAGTTATCATGTTGATATTATCCAAATTCATCATTATCATAATAGGTGCTCAGTTTTTTGGAGTTGGCACTCAAACTAGTTTTCTGATTCTTCCTCTGTTTGGGGATAATCCAACAACTCTGATTCAGACTCAATTATGTCCTTGTCTTTGTAATATGCTTCCTCTTCTCTGATCATGTTGATTTGTTTTCTATATTCATCTTCTCTGTGCCCCTCCTGTCCACAATTATAGCACATTATGTCTTTTTCTCTCACCTTCTTTGACTTTCCATCTTTGTTTTTTATGTTAATAAACTTCTCTACTTTCTTTTTCTTGTAAGTTTTGGTGTTCCCTGTTTGTGCTTTGTAGCTGTTCCACCATTCTGTTGGCTTTTCTTTATTCCATACTGCTTTCTCATAGATGTGGGTGTTGTTCTCTATTGTTGCCTGTATGTCTACGGCTTTCCTGATCATCTTCTCTAACTTGTCATCCACATCACACTTAATCTCAAATTGTGTTCTGATGTTCTCTGGCATTCCCTTACAAATATGGGAAAAAGGTCATATTTTGAGCATTTGTTTTCCCTTGAACTAAATGTCACCAATTTTTCCACTTGCTGGATGTAGTTTCAGATGTCATCCATCTTGCTCATCTTCATTGAGTTTAGTATAATTTGGTACTGATTTTTGAAACTTTCATTTTCATAGTAATCTACAAAGTCTCCAATTAATAACTTAAAGTCTTGTTTTGTGTCTGTATCCAGGAGTAGATAGTGTTGGGACACTGCTCATGTTAGATATAATGGGAACCTCACAGCTGCTGCTCTTTGGTTTACCTTTCTTTCAGGCATTTTGATTTCAAACATTTGTAAACATTCTAGAAATGTTGGATTGTAGCTGTCTACTTTTCCATTAAATTTTGGCAAGGTTGCCTTGCATGGTATTGTATTGTTGTTGCTGTGTTCTGGCAGCATCAAATTTTCATAGATAGGTCTCCTCTGTATATTCCTCTGTTTGCTTATTGTGAGTTGATTTGTCACTGCTTTTGTGATTTCATCAATAATTTTTTTCCTCTCTTCTTCCTCTTTTTCTTCTATTTCTCTGAACTGTTTTTTAAAATTCCTGGGTGACACTTGTAGGCTTGTCTCTTTCCTCTACTCAATTATCATTTTGTGCATTCAGGTTTTCCTCTTCCTTTTCCTGTATTGCTCTGAGCTTATGTCTCAGATCTTCTAATTCTCACTTCTGGTTTTCATGACTTTTGTCTCTATCCAATTCTGTTGATGTGAGTTTGTCTTTAAGTTGTTCTATTTCTTGGGCTTGTATATTGTTGTCCAAGATTAGCTGCCTATTTGCATCCTCTAACTGTCAGCATTTGTTTTCCAATTCTCATTTTGTTCCTGAAAAGATTTGTTTGATTGTGCTAATTGATTTGTTAATGCCTTGATATCCTTTTGGAAATTTTCACTTTGGTTCTCAAGGTGATTGTCCATTTCAATCTTTAGTTTGCTTAATGCTTCTCATTTTCTTGTTCTAACTTTGCCATTCTTTCCACCAACAACCGTATCTCAGATCTTAGTATTGTCTCTTTTTCATTCATTTGTCTCAAAATATTTAGGACTTCACTGGATCCTGTTTCTGGAGACATCTGCAGGGTTTCCAATTATGTGAGGGATGTGTCTGTCTTTGAGCGTGCTCTCCTTGGGGTGGGGGTTGTTTTACTTATTCCTTTCTTGGTGCTGCCTTTTCTTCCTCATGTATTAGTCATTTTGATTTACAAATAGCAGTGGCTGGCAGTTCAGTGTGATTCTCTGTGTCTGCACCTGCTTTAAGTTAGGTGTAGTAGTTGTTATCTCGTAGCTGACTGTGCTGTATTCTGATTTTCCACATGTTTTCTGTTACTTTGGTTGCTTTATTTACTTGATGATTCCAAGTCCTGAGTCAGGATATTGATTTGATTCTTCTCCTTCTTGTTCTTAACTGTCATGGTCGCCATGTAGCATCTGCTACCAAGCTTTAACAGAGATTTAATTATTCTTTTAAATTATTGTTCCTTGTTATATGTGGGTAGGGATGTACTGATCTTAACTTTGTTTTACTCTGACATGAGATGCACTATTGTTAACCTTTATTTAACTTAAAGTAACTTGATACTGTTTAGTTATACCACTGTCACAGTTCTTCTCCATGACTTGGCTATGGTCTCCAGCTGACTCTGATCTCTGAATCAATCCACATGTGCCTCCATTGTTGATTGAGTAGTTTCAAGTCTCAGCTCATTGAAGTACTTATGTGTTCCCTATCCTAACTCAGTGCAGCTCTCAATGCTGTTTGCAACTGACATAAACTCAATTTGTAATGTGTAATTATGATACTTTCCAACCTGGCATTGTCACTAGCTGCTGAATAAATATTACTTCAGCCATTACCAAAAGTGATTGGCTTTAATTAATATAATTAGATAAAATAAATAATCACTTGCAGCTTCCTACCTTACATTTAAATAACAGTACATGCTTGGTATATTTATCAGTCACTTTATAGGTCACCTAATTTGACAGTGTAATATAGATATAACCTACAATAGAATACCCAGCCTTATCTCTGACATCAATTATTTAATACATGCAAACAAATGAATAGTCAACTAAATGGAGTAAAACTCCTATTTGTACACCTAATGTAAATGCAGGTTCATGGCATGGATCAAGAACCCTTGAATCACTCCCAATATGTGCCCAAGCCACTACTACTGTATTTACCTTTTAGCTTGACATTGATTAATAATAAGCAAACCAAATTAAATCTAAGAATAAGATTTCTGAAGAATTTACTTCAACAGTTTTTTCAATTGATTTTCACTCTATTTATACTCTAATTCAAAAAGTACCTGTTGTTTGAAATTTGAATTTAGTTTGTCTGCCAAAATGGCTAAAAATAATGGAAGTGATTTCACCCCTTTGTTTAGTCAAATTATTTGTTGACAAGTACTAATTTGCTATTTTAATTCTTAGTTGCATTTACAAAAATAATGATGATAATTAAACTTAAATTGTTTTTAATCAATAAATCATAATTTGATCTTAATACTGACTAATCATCTGATCTTCTCTTCTTAGCAGCATTATTCTTTGGATTATGCTACAATTGGGCTATCAAAGTAGCAGCTAAGAATCACAGTTTCAATAAGAATAATGAATACAGAAAAATCTCAAATTTTATTTCTATATTCACAATGCTATATCTATAAAATGTCCTAAAGACTTTTTTCAAAATAATTAATAATACTTTTGCATATAACAAAAGTGATTTTCTTTTCAAAAGAATAATTAATAAACAAAACAAAAGAACACATTTAATTGAACAAATTAAGTAACAAAATAATAGAACACACATAATTGAACCTATTAGGAATAAGAAGTGAATAATTAAAAACTCTTTTCAAAACACAGCTATAAATATATTGAATGAATTACCAAAATAGATCAAACAAATAAAAACTTTAAAAAACTTTAAGATTGATATTAAAAAATACTTTTGACCTTTAAAATAAAATGACTAAAGTGGTGAGGTTATAAATTTTACAATCCTGATTGTTCTATTAATAGAAACTAACATCGCCATACCCCAAATTAATTATTATTATTATCTGTAAATATTTCGTGTTCTGTTTTATTTTATTTTGTTTGTATTTCTTTTCATGACACTTTCAGAATTGTTATCAGTATCTTTATTGTTCAAATAATTTCTGAATATAGATATTTCTTCTTCTTCTTCTTCTTCTTCTTCTTCTTTTTTAGCAATCCATATTTCAATCTATAGACTTTCAAAGTTTTTCATCAATTTTAAATCAGGTCAATTTCTAGTGGCAAGACTTAGGTCTTTGTCACAGTGAAATAGTTTATATTATGTAATATTCCATAAAAATTTGTGAAGAGTAACATTTTAAGGTGCTTCTTAAAAGCTTGAAATTTTTCAATGTTCTTTGTCTTTAGGTAATGGGTTCCAAGTTTGAATAGGGGTATTAATGAATGATTGCTTCAAAAAGAATTCTATATTTGAGCTCTAGATTTAAGACCACCACATTTTAATTAAGAAAAATATTTGCTTCCTTGACAAAAGTGAACACCTAATAATCAGCTATCACCATAATCATAAACAAAGATTTGAACTAAATGGAATTCTCCTTTACTAGAACTAACTATTCAATATATAAATAAAAGATTTGAACAATCAGGCCACATGTAGCATCATACAATATGATATTATTTTATTTAGTTCACATAAGTCTCCTGAAACTGCTATCAAAGTTCTTAAAAAATTGCACATTTTTACAATGATTTATGATACATGTTGGGGTCATTTAAGTTTACAATTACATGTTTTGCTATAGTGACTAATTTATGTAACTAATTTCATTACATGTTTTTTTCTTAATATACCTGGTTATATAACATGGTATGCATGCCTACATGTGTTTGTATAATACACTGGGTTTACATTGTGTTTGGGATAATGACTAATATTTTTCTTATCCATAAAAATTCCTAATGTATTGACTGCTTACAAGGTTAATGTACAAAGTTTAATCCGTTTTTGAAATCATTAAATGCAAAAGCTACACATCATTTTTCAAATTCACTGCTATTTCATTGTAAAAAAATTCCTAACATTTCAACTGCTTACAAGGTTAATGTACAAATTTTAATCCGTTTTTCAAAATCATTACATGCAAAGACTACACATTATTTTTCAAATACACTTCTATTTTTTCATTGTAAAAATTCTATTTGTTTTGCTAATATCCAAATACATAAAACAACAAATTTTTTTTCATTAAACTTGACATTATAGGTGTAATATATAATAAAAGCAATCTAGTTTTCAGAAAAAATAAAACACAGGGTTATGCAAAAAAATGAGCAAATGTAAGAAATATAGACTTACACATTAAAAGTAAACAGGGTTTTATGCATAAAATCACAATTTCTTTTACTAAAAAATTATGCATGCAGTGTTATTAATATAATTTATACATACACATGTGTTTCAATATACAATATTATTATATATTAGTTTTTACAAAGTGATCTTCTCTCCTCATTTCTTTTGGTGTATATGAGTTTTTCACGACTGTTCACATTGCAGACTGTTACACCTTTTGATGGTTTGCACACATTTGTAGACTGATACACCTTTGTCGACTTTTGCAAGTTTTTTAACTTTATTTGGTTTATGACTTTGCATGGGTGTATACATTACATGGGGTTTTTACTTTTGTAACTTTAATACATAAATATGATGACACATTCATTATTCATAGTTGATGATGACTTTTCCATCATTAGATATGATTTCCAATTGTTAAATTTGTAAACTCTGTGATGGATTCACCATTCTAAACATGCAATTGTTTGTAAATAGTGTATTATTCACATGCAAAAAAACAGGCTCATGGTTTTTTAAAGTTAGAAAAATGCAAATAAAATTTTACATAGTAAAAACAATGTCCAAAAATTTACCTTGTTAATTAAAAATAAGGAATTAAACAAACTAATACCATTCAGTCAATTGCAATTAAACAAAAGCAATTAAAACAATTTGAGTTATAATAATTCAACAATCATAATTTAGTTTTTAGTTAAAAATATTATGTATAAATAATTCCATTCAGTCATTTGCAATTAAACAAAATGTGATTAAACAAAATATTCAACATAGCAAAAAATCAATATGTATAATTTAGTTTAAAGCATGTACATTGGAAAGAGATANGGATATGAATGTACTGCAACTGTGTCTTTCTTTAGTAGGGCGGGTGCTTGTAGGTATCGATACATTGAGGTTCCTAAAATAAGCATACCTGCATCTGTTCACAGTCGTTTGGCGCGTCGTTTTCGTACGTCCTGTGTTTGTGAGGAAGCGGATGAATTTGTGATGATGGGTGATGTTGCAACGGTTTTTTTAGTCGGTGAAACTTGTGTCCATTCATCTTTCTCTGGAGTTTTGAACGGCGGAACCTCCTTTTCTTCGTGTGCGAGAACGGTGTGGAGTAAGCTGTGCAATGTTAAAAGCTCTTCCTTTGATAGATTGTTGAAGGGAGCTAGAAGTTTAGCAGACGTGATTCTGCTACGCTCACTCGTTATGAAATTCTCACTACTGAGTGAACGTAGGACGGACAGCTCAGCGGGACCAACCACTCATAGAGAAATCATCTCAGCGTATGAAAAAGTTTATTATTATTATTATTATTAAAGACTTGACTTTCTTAATTTCTGTAGGCAATTCATTCCAAAGACGGATTGAGGAATTAAAAAAAGAATTTTGCATTTGTTTTTTCTTTGATTTTGTTTGCCTTATAACTAAGGTGTGTTTAATATGAAATTTTGAAGTTCTAAAATTAGGGAAGTTTGTTGAATTGTAGAGAGCGATTTTTAAAGGATTTTGTATAACGTACATAAAGATGTTTTATAAATTGTCGTTATTTGCTTTGAAACGTTTTCTTTGAATTCATTGTAACAGGATCATTTTTTCTCCATACAGCCCAATTTAACATTAATTACCCAATTTGTTTGTATTTCAAATTTTCTGAGATTGTGTGATCAATTCCTGTATATAATATGCAAACATAATTTAGATGATTTAAAACTAAGGCATGAATAAGCTGAATTTTTGCATCACTACATGAAATATTTCTTGCTACAAAATATTTCTTGTGCGAGATGGCGTAGGAAAATTGATTTCGCGTGCTATCTTAATACATGGCATAAAAATATTTTTAACGATTGCTCTAAATTGGCATGCATTTTTTATCGTCATGATATCTTTCTGAATGACGAAGCAATGTGCATTGTAGTGCTGTTTTTCTTCAAACAAAATGTTTGTTAGATTCTGGGGCAATTTGAATTTTATTCACTCATATATTTTCTTGAGAAGTCATTGAAAAAAGTATTTTTAGTGATTCTCCTAAATTGGTCTGATTTCATGATGGCATCAAAATGGCAGCACTACAATGCACATTGCTACGTCATTAAGAAAGATTTTGTTACTGTATAAAAATGCAGGTTAATTTAGAGCAATTGCTAAAAATATTTTTTATGCCATGTATTAAGATAGCACACAGTAGTATAGATACAACAGAGTTGAAGGCACAACTTTGATTCTGATTGGTCGAGTGTTAGTCATTACAAGGCCACAGATATTGGGTAATATAGTGATGTCACATACTTAATATTATTACATTGCATTTGTGATAATGACTAATATTTTTTCCTATCCATAAAATTCCTAACGTTTTGACAGCTTACAAGGTTAATGTACAAATTTTAATCCGTTTTTCAAAATCATTACATGCAAAGACTACACATTATTTTTCAAATACACTTCTATTTTTTCATTGTAAAAATTCCATTTGTTTTGCTAATATCCAAATACATAAAACAACAAATTTTTTTTCATTAAGCTTGACATTATAGGTGTAATATATAATAAAAGCAATCTAGTTTTCAGAAAAAGTAAAACATGGGGTTATGCATAAAGATGAGCAAACATAAAAAATATAGATTTATACATTAAAAGTAAACAGGGTTTTATGCATAAAGGCGCAATTTCATTTCCTAAAAAATTATGCATGCAGTGTTATTAATATAATTTATATATACACATGTGTTTCAATATACAATATTATTATATATTAGTTTTTACAAAGTGATCTTCTCTCCTCATTTCTTTTGGTGTATATGAGTTTTTCACGACTGTTCACATTGCAGACTGTTACACCTTTTGATGGTTTGCACACATTTGTAGACTGATACACCTTTGTTGACTTTTGCAAGTTTTTTAATTTATTTAGTTTATGACTTTGCATGGGTGTATACATTACATGGGCTTTTTACTTTTGTAACTTTAATACATAAATATGATGACACATTCATTATTCATAGTTGATGATGACTTTTCCATCATTAGATATGATTTCCAATTGTTAAATTTGTAAACTCTGTGATGGATTCACCATTCTAAACATGCAATTGTTTGTAAATAGTGTATTATTCACATGCAAAAAAACAGGCTCATGGTGTTTTAAAGTTAGAAAAATGCAAATAAAATTTTACATAGTAAAAACAATGTCAAAAAATTTACCTTGTTAATTAAAAATAAGGAATTAAAAAAACTAATACCATTCAGTCAATTGCAATTAAACAAAAGCAATTAAAACAATTTGAGTTATAATAATTCAACAATCATAATTTAGTTTTTAGTTAAAAATATTATGTATAAATAATTCCATTCAGTCATTTGCAATTAAACAAAATGTGATTAAACAAAATATTCAACATAGCAAAAAATCAATATGTATAATTTAGTTTAAGGCTTGTACATTAGAAAGAGATAATACATCAATGAATATAGTTGAATAAATCAATAATTAATATCTTTTATACCAAAGATTGTGTATGATGTAAAGATATAATGCATCAACAAATATAGGTGGATAAACCAATAATGCGTAAATTCATTTATACCAAAAACATATATGTTGGAAAGTGAATAAAACAATACCATATATAAAATTGTTTAAATCTAAATGTGTATGATGGACATAGAGATAATGCAAAAAATGTATGTAGATGCATAAAATAATACCACACATAAAACTGATTAAAAAGCAAAAAGTATATAACATACTCAGTTATTCCTTGTGGAGATGCATTTGAAAAATCATTAGCCCAATTTTCTTTATTGTTATAGTAACCTTGAGGCAGAGAGTAAATGCATCCAAAAAGCCATTACCCATTTCAATCTCCAAGCTGTCAAGATGGCAATTTCCACTAAACTGTTTTTATATTATGATGCAAAGTAACACTCAATGCTAATTCCACACATCAAAAACATTTCTCTCTGAAATGTACAATGCATTGACTCAGCATTTCTCAAGGACAATACACTTCCTTTTGATTTCCATGCTAAAATTAACAGTTTCTTAATGCTATAATAGTAAAAGCATGCACACTAGTATGAAATATTCAAGCAAACTAATGCATGAGAGATTAATAATAATTCCTGTTTACTAATGCAGGGGTAATAAAACACTCAAGAAAGCAAAATAAAAATGTGATAAACATAAAATGAAATATATATTACTAGGAAGAAATGTGAATTATTTGAAACTTTGTGTTTGGTTTTTAAAAAAAATATATATAAGTTGACAATTTTTTCCATCAATAGATATCCCCTCCAATTGTTAAATTTGTAAGCCCAATGATGTGTTCACCATTCTAAATGTATAAATGTTTGTAAATAGTGTATTATTTACACTCAAAAATATGGGTGAATGATATTTAAAAGAAAGAATTTTCAGGGAAATTACAAACACATGCAGCAGGCTATATGTTAAATTCAAAAGCAAAAGGCATTTAAAGAATTTGAGTACTAATAATTCAACACACATTATTTAATGAAACCAATAATGCATAATACCACTTTAAAAAAAACATGTATGATGGAAAGAGAGAATGAAAGAGAGAATACAAAAATGAATATAGTCACATAAACCTATACCACATATAATCTGGTTTATAGCAAAAATGTGTATGGTGTAAAGAGATAATACATGAATGAATATAGGTAGATAAACCAATATTGTGTAAATTTGTTTATAGCCAAAATGTGTACTAGAGTTAATGAACATCCATATGAAATAATGAACTACATGGTTAGAAAGTGGAAGCAGATAAGTCTACCTGATAAATATTTTGTATTAATCATTAACAAATGTTTATAAAAAAATTTGAAAGCCAGAAACCACTAAGAAATTTTGTAAAACATGTACAAACAATAATATATAAACACGTAATTCATAGTTTCAGTCAGTTGTTATCTAACATTACATGTAAAAGACTACATCTCATTTTCAAAACATGTCACCCTCTCATAGGCCTGCATGCACAACCATTATTATTGCTGACTAAGTTTAGTATTAGTTTACTTGGGTCATACACATGATGAGTGTTTCTACTTATTTACTTTCATTGGTTATACATTGCGTGATTTTATTGCTATTTTGTGGTCCTGTTTATATATTCATTGTAAATTGCTGGATAAATTCATTATTTTTCCTTGTTGTGAAATCATTAATCTAAAACCTCAGGCTACAAGTGCAATGTCCATTGAAACACTAACAACCAGATCAATTAACAATCTTTTCAATGAGTTTAGCACCACCCCTTCTCAAAGCTACAACCCTCTAATGCAAGAGTCAATCCCACTGCCAACACCTATTAAAGAAAAGAATCATCACCATCAAAAGAGAAGTCACCCACTGATTAATAATAGTTCTTTACAACATGACAATATAGATAATGTTCTACAGTGTTTAAACAATGTCAATTCACAGTGTAACTTTCAAGTGCATGTTCAGCTAGAGATTTACCAAAGAAAGTTTAGGTTACAATCACAGATGTAGTACAGCTAAAAACAAAATTTGGAAGTGTATTAAAAGTTAAACTCAAGTATTGATTCTACTAACTTCTACCCACATGCTATGGAGATGCAATTTGTGAGAATTACAAACACTTGGTAGACAAAAAGTCTCATGATGATGATTTATTATTTATGCAAGGTGAAACAAGGTGTATCATATTACAATTTTGTAAATAATTAACTTTTTGTAAAGAATAAAACACTGTTTCATGCTTGTTTTTCCATTTTTTCTAAATGTAACAAACAATTATCAAAAACGCAAATCATTATAAATTTCAAAAATAGAGAAATAACATTTTCCATATAGTTCATTGTATAAATTACACACTTTTGGGAATTAATAGTATATGCTCAAATGTTAAGGTATTCAAAATATATCATTTTCCTTTATACAGCAAATAAACAAATAACAGTTTTAAGAAAAGTAGTAAAAATATATCATTTGCACAGTATTTCACTTTGTGGTAGAGACCTTACAATGAATTTCTTAAATTTACATTTACTAATAATATCAAATATACCATGAGTCTTTTTTAAATGTACAAATCTGTAATAGTCTTTTATGCAACTGATAGAATCCCCAATGTTCTGTGAGTACTGATATACAAAGTTCAATAAATTTTCCACTGGTTATGAGATTAACTGGCTAAGAAATTCACAGTTCATAGCATCACATCCCCAAAACATTGTGTTCTTTCATGTTGATAAATTGAATGAGTTGATAAATTGAAGCATTTCTTCACTTGTGAGATTGCCTTCTGTAAACACAATATGATGGAAGCTGCATTCATACCAGTTAAAAGCTTTTCATACATGAGATGGGAGAGAGTTAAACACTGCCTTCAAGTGGAGTACAGTAAGAATGTAAAGTTTTTCATCAATTAAAATCAACAATTCCTTGATATATTAAACATTATTGTAGGCAATTCAGTAGTATATATAAGGCAGACTTCGTTCCACAAACTGACCTTTTGACCTCTAGTAATTCACAAATATTGACGAGTGGTTTTAATGAGTCACCAGTTGATTGACAGTGCACTAATGGAATTCACAGCTCACAAAGTGCTTTTTGACAGGTTGGGGTAAAAATTTTTATGCATATTTGACAACTATTGCTAATTGGTTTTTTAATTGATTTTATGGTGATTCATGTTGGGGCCAATTTAATTGTTTTGATATTATGATGTCTAATGTTTTTTGTTAATATACATGGATATATCACATGCGCCTGCATACATTTCATTTTGTTAATATACCTCATTATTGTTTTTTCCATGAGTTTGGATGATTGCTTATCTTGTTTTTAGGAACCTTAAAAAAA
>CABFPE010000718.1:303620-315226 GCA_900660155.1 Hofstenia miamia | reverse complement strand
TATGGACATATTATAAAAATACTTGATCATTTTGATTACTTCCCTCCATTTGTATCCTCCTACTCTTGAGGTTGTGACCCTAATCAATTTTATCAAAGTTCTATTCAGTCTCTCTACTGCCCCATTTGCTTGTGGGTGATATGCTGTTGTTCTTTCACTTATGACTTCTAGTAGGCGTGCCATTTCCTGGAACAGGTTGCTCTCAAATTGTGGCCTAGCATTGCTCTGATTGCTATCTTGCTGGCATTGCATTCTAGCATAAATGTGTAATTGTAATTAGGCGTGTTTAGTGATGGCAATTTTGCTAGTTCCTCTTTTATTCCGTCTAGCTCCTCCTGTTCCTGCCATGTCCATAAAAATGGTACTGATTTTCTCATCAGCCATGTCATCTTGGCAGTCTTCCCTGTGATGTTGGGGATAAATGTGCTGTAATAATTGAAGAAGCCCATTATCCTCTGGATGTCCTTCTTATTGTTTGGCTTCTCTATTCTCCTGATCATGTCTCTTGCATTATCTTTCATGTATATTCGCCCCTTTTCAATGACTCGTCCTAAGAATATGATTTTTTCCTTTAAAATGTCGCACTTGTTTCTATTGATTCTCAGGCTGGCTTTTTGGATGCTCACTAATGTTCGCTCCAGTTTCTGTAGGTGTTCCTCAATCGCAGAGCTCATCACAATAATGTCATCGATGTATGCATTCACCCCATCTTCCATCTTGTGTTTCTTGTTTTTCAATACTTTCATTATGTATTTTTGAAATGTTGCAAGGGCGTTGCAGAGAACAAACGCCATATATATCCATTCATATAGACTGTGGGGAGTTATGAACGCCGTTTTTTCTATGTCTTCCTCCTCCATTCTCACCTGCCAATATGCTTTGCATAAGTCTATTGACATGAAGTACTTGTGTTTGCTCACTTCTTATAGTATGTCCTCTATACTTGGCAGCTGATATGAATCTTTCTTTGTTACTTCATTCAACTTCCTGAAGTCTATGCATAGACTGTGTTTGTCTCCCTGTTTCACGAATACTGTAGGTGCGACTTATGGGCTTTCACTGGGTTGTATTTTTTATCAATTAATTCATTGAGTATCCTATTGTATTCGTCCTTCATCTGCTCTGGCACTTGCCTTACAGGCAGTTTTATTGGTTTGTTCGTTGTTGTGATGATCTTGTGTGTTTCACCAATTGCCTGTCCTACACTTATTTCTCTGTAATTGAATATTCATTTGTGTTTCTCTAGCACCTCTCGAAGTTGTTGTAATTGTGCCATGCTTAACTGTTGGTATTCCCCTTCCACTAATTCAGGTATTTTATACTGGTCTTCTTCTTCAGCTTTCCTCCCTCTGCCCTTGAGTCGGCCATGGGGAGTACTTGCAACATTGATGGTTCTTGTCCACTCTCCCTTGAGTCGGCAGTGTGGAGTACCTCCTGTTTTCATTTGTAAATCCTTGAGTAGACCATACAAACTACTCTGCTCATCAATGTCCTCCATTGCTCTCCAGATAGCTTTGATGCTAGATCTGACATATTGTCTGAATATTCATACATTTGTTCTCTTCACATTGATGTTCCAATTCATTGTGTTGAGTATCAGGACTTTTCCTCTGCCATTCTTTATCACACATATGCTTGATGGCATTGACACTCTCTTTGAATTAATCCCTTTGTTGTTGTAGATCATTATATCTGCTGTTATTGGATCCTCTGTTTTCACTCCATGCATGCTCCATTGATACAGTTGCAATTTTATGTCTTCTTCTAGTTTGAAGACTATTGTAGATGGCTTTCCTTCTTGTTCTTTGATTTTGATTTCCTCTTCCCATACTTTGATTGTTTTGTCAGCATAATTTATCACACATCCGTTTTTTGTCAGGAAATTGTCACCTAGTATTACCTCATAGGGCAGTAAGTTATTGTGGGTATCTATTACCACTAATGTTTGCTCACAGGTTGTGTTTGCTATCCTCATCTGTACTGCCTCAATCTTGCCTTTTGAATCTATATACTCTCTGGATGCATTTATTAATCTTTTGTTCAAGCACTGTAAGTCATCTCATTTAAATCCCAGTTTCATTGCACACTCATCCATTATTATTGATGTTGCTGCTCCTGTATCAATTGTTGTTTTTGTTAAAATCCCATTTATCACTATCTTTATCAT
The DNA here is from genome assembly GCA_900660155.1 of Hofstenia miamia. NCBI lineage: Eukaryota > Metazoa > Xenacoelomorpha > Acoela > Hofsteniidae > Hofstenia > Hofstenia miamia. The sequence goes on along the minus strand of CABFPE010000718.1, from coordinate 313,059 downwards.
GTTAATGTTATCTAAATTTGTCATGATCATTATTGGTGCTCAGTTTTTTTGAGTCTGTGCTCTGACTAGTTTTCTGATTCTTCCTCTGTTTGGGGATCCTCCACCAATTCCAACTCGGATTCAATTATGTCTTTGTCATTGTAATATGCTTCTTCTTCTCTGATCATGTTGATTTGTTTTTTGCATTCATTCTTCCTGTGACTCTTTTGTCTGCAAGTGTAGCATTTTATGTCTCTTTCTCTTACCTTTTTGGATTTCCCATCCTTGTTCTTTATATTGATGAATATTTCTGCTTTCTTCTCCTTGTACACCTTAGTGCTCCCTATCTGCATTTTGTAGTTGTTTCTCCATTCTGATGGCTTTTCTTTATTCCATATTGCCTTTTTGTAAATGTGAGCATTTTGTGTATGAATGTTTTCTGGCATACCCTTGCAGATATGAGAGAAAAGGTCATACTTGGAATATGTGCTTTCCCTTGAACTGAGTGTCAATAGTAATTCTATCTGTTGGATATAATTCCAGATATTGTCCGTCTTCCGCATTTTTGTAGAATTTAGAATGATTCAATATTGGTTTTTAAAGCTTTCATTCACGTAGTAATCTATGAAATCTCTTATTAGTGGTTTGTAATTTTGTTTCATATCTGCTTCAAGGAATAAGTAGTGTTGAGAGGCTGCCCCTGTTAAATATAGTGGGAACCTTGCAGCTGCTGCCCTTTGGTTCACTTTCCTCTCCACCATCATAACCTCAAACATTTGTAGCCATTCTAGAAATGTCGGATTGTAGCTGTCNTGCTTAAGTGTTGGTATTCTTCTTCCACTAATTCCGGTATTTTGTACTGGTCTTCTTCTTTGGCTTTTGCTCCTCTGCCCTTGAGTCAGCCATGAGGAGTACTCACTACATTGATGGATTTCGTCCACTCACCCTTGAGTCAGCAGTGTGAAGTACCTCCTGTTTTCATTTGTAAGTCCTCGAGTCAACCATACAAACTACTCTGCTCATCAATGCCTTCCATTCCTCTCCAAATAGCTTTGATACTAGATCTGACATACTGTCCAAATATTCATACATTTGTTTTCTTCACATTGATTTTCTGATTCATTGCATTGAGTATTGGGACTTTTCCTCTGCCGTTTTTTATCGCACATATGCTTGACGGCATCAACACTCTCTTTGAATTAATCCCTTTGTTTTTGTAGATCATTATATCTGCTGTTATCAGATCGTCTGTTTTCACTCCATGCATGCTCCATTGATATGGTTGCAATTTTATGTCTTCTTCCAGCTATTGTTGTTGGCTTTCCTTCTTGTTTTCAATTTCAATTTCCTCTTCCCATACTTTGATCATTTTCTCAGCATAATTTATCACACATCTGTTTTTTGTCAGGAAGTTGTCACCTAGTATTACTTCATAGGGCAGTAAGTTATTGTGGGTATCTATTACCACTAATGTTTGTTTGAAGGTTGTGTTTGCTATCGTCATCTGTACTGCCTCAATCTTGCCTTTCATATCTATATACTCTCTGGATGCATTTATTAGTCTTTTGTTCAAGCACTGTAAGTCATCTCATTTAAATCCCAGTTTTGTTGCACACTCATCCATTATTATTGATGTTGCTGCTCCTGTATCAATTGTTGTTTTTGTTAAAATCCCATTTATCACTATCTTTATCATGTTAATGTTATCTAAATTTGTCATGATCATTATTGGTGCTTGGTTTTTTTGAGTCTGTGCTCTGACTAGTTTTCCGATTCTTCCTCTGTTTGGGGGTCCTCCACCAATTCTGGTTCAGATTTGATTATGTCCTAATCATTGTAATACGCTTCTTCCTCTCCAATCATGTTGATTTGTTTTCTGTGCTCATCCTTCCTGTGCCCCTTTTGTCCGCAAGCATAGCATTTTATGTCCCTTTCTCTTACCTTTTTGGATTTCCCATCCTTGTTTTTATGTTGATGAATTTTTCTGTTTTTTTCTCTTTGTACGCCTTTGTGTTCCCTGTCTGCGTTTTGTAGTTATTTCTCCATTCTGTTGGTTTTTCCTTATTCCATATTGCTTTTTTGTAGATGCGAGCATTGTTCTCTACTGTTGTCTGTATCTCTATGGCTTTCCTGATCATTTTCTCCAGCTTATCTTCCACGTCGCATTTGATTTCGAATTGCGTTGGATGTTCTCTGGCATACATTTGCAGATATGAGAAAAAAAGGTCATACTTGGAATATGTGCTTTCCCTTGAACTGAGTGGCAATAATCATTCTATCTGTTGGATATAATTTTGGATGTCGTCCGTTTTCCGCATTTTTGTAGAATTTAGAATGATTCAATATTGGTTTTTAAAGCTTTCATTCACGTAGTAATCTATGAAATCTCTTATTAGTGGTTTGTAATTTTGTTTCATATCTGCTTCAAGGAATAAGTAGTGTTGAGAGGCTGCCCCTGTTAAATATAGTGGGAACCTTGCAGCTGCTGCCCTTTGGTTCACTTTCCTCTCCACCATCATAACCTCAAACATTTGTAGCCATTCTAGAAATGCTGGATTGTAGCTGTCCAATTTTCCATTAAATTTTGGCAGAGTTCCTTACATGGTATTGTATCACTATGACTATTCTCTGGTAGCATAGAGTCTTTGTACATTGGTTTCTTTTGTCTAGTCATTTGCTCACTAATTGTGAGTTGACTTGTCACTGCTCTCATTATCTTGTTGATGATTTTCCTTTTCTCTTCTTCCTGTTCTTCCTCTATTTCTCTGAACTGTTTTTTAAAATTCATGGGTGATGCTTGTAAGCTCCTTTCCTCTCTCTGTTCAATTGTTCTTTCATATCTTGCTGTTGCTTTTGGATTTTCGTCTTCGTCTTCTAATAGTTTTTTCAACTTCCATCTCATATCCTCTATCTCTCTCTTCTGACTTTTGTGGTCTTCATCTCTGTCCAACTCTGTTGATCTAAGTTTGTCTTTAAGCTGTTTGATCTCTTGAGCATGAATATCATTATCAAGGATTAATTGCCTCTTCCAACTGCTGGCATATCTTCTCCCACTTCTGGTTCTGTTCTTGAAAAGCTTTGTTTGACTGTGCCAGCTGATTTGTTAGTGCCTTAATTTCTCTCTGGAAATTGTCACTTTGGTTATCCAAACAATTGTCCATTTTGATTCTCAATTCACTTAGTGCATTCTCATTTTCTTGTTCTAGTGTCGACATTCTTTCTATTAATTGTTATATCTTGGTTCTCAACAATGTTTCAGTTTCATTTGTTTGGCGTAAGATATTTAGGACTTCATTAGATCCTGTTTCTGGTGACATTTGTAGGGTTTCCAATTCTATGGGGGATGCTGCATCTGTCTCTGAATGTGCTCTCCTTGGGGTGGGGGTTGTTTTGTTTATGCCTGTCTTGGCACTACCTTTTTTCCTCATGTATTTGGCATCTTTGATTACAAGTAGTAGTGGCTGGTAGCTCAGTGTAACTTGTTGTCTTTACCCTGCTCTATGCTAGGCATACTTGTAGTTGTTGACTCATTGCTGGCTGTATGTTACATCTGCTTCCTTACATGTTTTCTGCTATTTGGTTGCTCTGATTCTCTCTTGACTTTAAGTTCTGAGTTAGGGTGTTGAACTGATTGTTCTTCTTCTGTTGTTCTTTATCTGTCATGGTCGCCATGTAGCATCTGCTACCAAGCGTCAAGATGGGTTAAATGGTGCTTTTAAGCTATTGTCTCACTTCAACTGCAGGTAGGGATGTACTCACATTAGCTAATGCATGTATATATTTCTGTTATCCTTCTTATAAACAAAATAACTGAATACTATTTAGGTACTCCACCATCATAGCTCTGCTCTGTAGGTGATGTTCCTGTGGCCTCTGGCTTACTCCAATGTCTGCATCTTTTCACTTGTGTTTCCACAGCTGATCTAGGTGGCTTCAAACCTCAGCTCAACGAAGTTCTTATGTGTTCCCTATCCTAGCTCAGTGTAGTTCTCAATGTAAATTGTAACTGACTTAAGTTCAATTTGTATCATGTACTTAATTCACTTTGCAACCTTGCAGTGTCACTAGCTGCTTAATAATTATCACTTTAGCCATTACCAAAAACTATTGGCTTTAATTAAGTTAAAATAATTAAGTTACTTAATAACTTGCAGCTTCCTACCTTACATATAAATAACATAATACATGCTCGGTCACTTTATCAGTCTATTATAGGTCACCTAAGTCTATTACATAAAATATGTATAACCTACGTTGGGCTATCCAGCCCTTTCTTACTGATGTTGATTATTGATTACATGTAAATGATTGAATCAATAGCCAGCTAAATGGAGAAAAACTCCTATTCATACACCTAACATAAATGCAGGTTCATGGTTTGGATCAAGGACCCTTCAGTTGCTCCTGATGTGTTTCCAAACCACTACTACTGCATTTACCATTTAGCTTGACATTCTGTATTAAATAATCAAACCCATATAAAATCTAAGAATAAGATTTTCAAAGAATTTACTTCAACAATTTCCAAAATGATCTGTACAATAAGAATAAAATCACATGATGTATATCCAATAATAGTAAATTAGTAGAAACATGTATCATATATATGACCAAAGTAAACTAATAATAAACTTATTCAGCAATAATAATGGTTGTGAATGTAGGTCTGCAAGTATGCAATGTATTTTGAAAATGAGATGTAGTCTTTTACATGTAATGTTAGATAACAACTGACTGAAACTATGAATTATACATTGATATATTATTGCTTTGTACATGTTTTACAAAATTTCTTAGTGGTTTCTAGCTTTCAAATTTTTTTATAAACATTTGTTAATGATTAATACAAAATATTTATCAGGTAGACTTATCTGCTTCCACTTTCTAACCATGTAGTTCATTATTTCATATGAGTGTACATGAACTCTAGTACATGTTCTTGCTATGAACAAATTTACACATTATTGGTTTATCCACTTATATTTGTTGATGTAGTATCTCTTTACATCATACACATTTTTGCTATAAACAAGATTATATGTGGTATAGGTTTATGTGACTATATACATTTTTGTATTCTCTCTTTCCATCATACATGTTTTTGTTTTAAAGTGGTATTATGCATTATTGGTTTCATTAAATAATGTGTATTGAATTATTAGTACTCAAATTCTTCAAATGCCTTTTGCTTTTGAATTTAACATATAGCTTGCTGAATGCATTTACAAGTTTATATGTTTAGAACAATGTTGGAGCATGGTAAGGAATTGTGACTAATTTGGTGATGGGAAATAATGGAATAGTGGAAAGCTATGTAATGCATACAGCCATATAAAAACCCATAACCCAAATAAATCTGAAAAAGGGTGTGTAAGTTGACCAAAGATGTAAGCATTTGCAAACATGTACAGTCCTAAAAATTTGACAAAAGATGCAAAAGTCTATGTATGTAATAATGCTAAGTCACTTGTATGCATAATCTTTGTCTTTATTTTTTGTATTTACTAGTTTGCTTTTATTGTGTATTATACCTGTGATGTTTAAGTATGACAAATATTTTTTCCTAGTTTGTATTTCCCTGAAAATTCTTTCTTTTAAATATCATTCACCCATATTTTTGTGTGTGAATAACAAACTATTTACAAACATTTATTTGTTCAGAATGTTGAACACATCACAGGGTTTACAAATTTAACAATTGGAGGTGATATCTCTTGATGGAAAAAATTGCCAACTTATATATTTTTTTTAAAAACCAAACACAAAGTTATATACTTTTTGCTTTTTAAACAGTTAGATATGTGGTATTGTTTTATGTGGCTATATGCATTTTTTGAATTAGCTCTATTTCCATTATACACATTTTGATTTAAACAATTTTATATATGGTATTGTTTTATTCACTTATACATGTTGATGTAATATTTCACTTTCCAACATACATGTTTTTGGTATAAATGAATTTACACATTATTGGTTTATCCACCTATATTTGCTGATGTATTATCTCTTTACATCATACACATTTTTTCATGAAAACAATGTTATGCATTATTGATTTATTTGACTATATTCATTGATGTATTATCTCTTTCCAATGTACATGCTTTAAACTAAATTATACATATTGATTTTTTGCTATGTTGAATATTTTGTTTAATCACATTTTGTTTAATTGCAAATGACTGAATGGAATTATTTATACATAATATTTTTAGCTAATTATTATAACTCAAATTGTTTTAATTGCTTTTGTTTAGTTGCAATTGACTGAATGGTATTAGTTTGTTTAATTCCTTATTTTTAATTAACAAGGTAAATTTTTTGACATTGTTTTTACTATGTAAAATTTTATTTGCATTTTTCTAACTTTAAAACACCATGAGCCTGTTTTTTTGCATGTGAATAATACACTATTTACAAACAATTGCATGTTTAGAATGGTGAATGCATCACGGAGTTTACAAATTTAACAATTGGAAATCATATCTAATGATGGAAAAGTCATCATCAACTATGAATAATGAATGTGTCATCATATTTATGTATTAAAGTTACAAAAGTAAAAAGCCCATGTAANATTTATACATAATATTTTTAGCTAATTATTATAACTCAAATTGTTTTAATTGCTTTTGTTTAGTTGCAATTGACTGAATGGTATTAGTTTGTTTAATTCCTTATTTTTAATTAACAAGGTAAATTTTTTGACATTGTTTTTACTATGTAAAATTTTATTTGCATTTTTCTAACTTTAAAACACCATGAGCCTGTTTTTTTGCATGTGAATAATACACTATTTACAAACAATTGCATGTTTAGAATGGTGAATCCATCACAGAGTTTACAAATTTAACAATTGGAAATCATATCTAATGATGGAAAAGTCATCATCAACTATGAATAATGAATGTGTCATCATATTTATGCATTAAAGTTACAAAAGTAAAAAACCCATGTAATGTATACACCCATGCAAAGTCATAAACTAAATAATTTAAAAAACTTGCAAAAGTCGACAAAGGTGTATCAGTCTACAAATGTGTACAAACCATCAAAAGGTGTAACAGTCTGCAATGTGAACAGTCGTGAAAAACTCATATACACCAAAAGAAATGAGGAGAGAAGATCACTTTGTAAAAACTAATATATAATAATATTGTATATTGAAACACATGTGTATATATAAATTATATTAATAACACTGCATGCATAATTTTTTAGGAAATGAAATTGCGCCTTTTTGCATAAAACTCTGTTTACTTTTAATGTATAAATCTATATTTTTTATGTTTGCTCATCTTTATGCATAACCCCATGTTTTACTTTTTCTGAAAACTAGCTTGCTTTTATTGTATATTACACCTATAATGTCAAGCTTGACAAAAAAATATTTGTTGTTTTATGTATTTGGATATTAGCAAAACAAATAGAATTTTTACAATGAAAAAATAGAAGTGTATTTGAAAAATAATGTGTAGTCTTTGCATGTAATGATTTTGAAAAACGGATTAAAATTTGTACATTAACCTTGTAAGCTGTCAAAACGTTAGGAATTTTATGGATAGGAAAAAATATTAGTCATTATCACAAATGCAATGTAAACCCAGTGTATTATACAAACATGTGTAAGCATGCATAATGTATGATATAGCCAGGTATATTAACAAAAAAACATGTAATGAAATTAGGCACATAAATTAGTCACTATACCATAACATGCAATTGTAAACTAAATTGGCCCCAACATGTATTATGAGTCATTGTAAAAATCAGACCTCACATAAATGTCACAAAAATGAATCACCCAGTGAATGTCATGAATCACTAATTAAAATTCTCCTTGAAATCCATTAGTCTGCAAACTTAATAATATTAAGTATGTGACATCACTATATTACCCAATATATGTGGCCTTGTAATGACTAACGCTCAACCAATCAGAATCAAAGTTGTGCCTTCAACTCTGTTGTATCTATACTACTGTGTGCTATCTTAATACATGGCATAAAAAATATTTTTAGCAATTGCTCTAAATTAACCTGCATTTTTATACAGTAACAAAATCTTTCTTAATGACGTAGCAATGTGCATTGTAGTGCTGCCATTTTGATGCCATCATGAAATCAGACCAATTTAGGAGAATCACTAAAAATACTTTTTTCAATGACTTCTCAAGAAAATATATGAGTGAATAAAATTCAAATTGCCCCAGAATCTAACAAACATTTTGTTTGAAGAAAAACAGCACTACAATGCACATTGCTTCGTCATTCAGAAAGATATCATGACGATAAAAAATGCATGCCAATTTAGAGCAATCGTTAAAAATATTTTTATGCCATGTATTAAGATAGCACGCGAAATCAATTTTCCTACGCCATCTCGCACAAGAAATATTTTGTAGCAAGAAATATTTCATGTAGTGATGCAAAAATTCAGCTTATTCATGCCTTAGTTTTAAATCATCTAAATTATGTTTGCATATTATATACAGGAATTGATCACACAATCTCAGAAAATTTGAAATACAAACAAATTGGGTAATTAATGTTAAATTGGGCTGTATGGAGAAAAAATGATCCTGTTACAATGAATTCAAAGAAAACGTTTCAAAGCAAATAACGACAATTTATAAAACATCTTTATGTACGTTATACAAAATCCTTTAAAAATCGCTCTCTACAATTCAACAAACTTCCCTAATTTTAGAACTTCAAAATTTCATATTAAACACACCTTAGTTATAAGGCAAACAAAATCAAAGAAAAAACAAATGCAAAATTCTTTTTTTAATTCCTCAATCCGTCTTTGGAATGAATTGCCTACAGAAATTAAGAAAGTCAAGTCTTTAATAATAATAATAATAATAAACTTTTTCATACGCTGAGATGATTTCTCTATGAGTGGTTGGTCCCGCTGAGCTGTCCGTCCTACGTTCACTCAGTAGTGAGAATTTCATAACGAGTGAGCGTAGCAGAATCACGTCTGCTAAACTTCTAGCTCCCTTCAACAATCTATCAAAGGAAGAGCTTTTAACATTGCACAGCTTACTCCACACCGTTCTCGCACACGAAGAAAAGGAGGTTCCGCCGTTCAAAACTCCAGAGAAAGATGAATGGACACAAGTTTCACCGACTAAAAAAACCGTTGCAACATCACCCATCATCACAAATTCATCCGCTTCCTCACAAACACAGGACGTACGAAAACGACGCGCCAAACGACTGTGAACAGATGCAGGTATGCTTATTTTAGGAACCTCAATGTATCGATACCTACAAGCACCCGCCCTACTAAAGAAAGACACAGTTGCAGTACATTCATATCCGGGAGCAACTATAGAAGAGATGACTGAAACAATTAAAGAATACACGCCGTCGGACAACATTAAAAAAATACTTGTCACCGTTGGCAGAAATGATGTAATGCAACAGAAAACTGAATACACGATTTTATT
>CABFPE010000718.1:231342-241473 GCA_900660155.1 Hofstenia miamia | reverse complement strand
GAGAGTCTGGAGAGCGAAAATACAAATCAGAAGATCTTCGTTTCGCTTTCTTACGAGTTCATATGGAGAAAATGCAGAACTGTAGCTGGGTAGCCAGCACTTTGGCAATTTTTGTTGAAAAGAGAACTTTCTTTAAATTGCGGAATGATGCAAATACAGAGGAAAAACTTGTTCTGCTGATGGAATAGAGAAACCACCTATTTTGCTTTCATTGACAAAATTGTAATGTCAATAATATTCGGAAATATTCTTAAGGATATCATTAAAATCGATGAAGGACATATTACTTATTAACAATTTTTTATCATTTTATAAAAACGGTTTTGATGCAATTAATATGGACATTACTGTAAATCATCGAAATCATAAAATGATTTAAATAATTAAACAAATATGCATATAATTGCATGAATCAAAGCGACATGGTCTATTAAACATAAAACAAGCAGTTTCGTTAAACAATGTAATCGTAAAGTTTGGCCAAGATTATGAGTAATAGGAAGTGAAAAATTTGAAACTTTAAATGTATACAAATTAAAGTACATGATAATTCTATAATGTGAATATCATAAACGGATTTGTATTCTAATTCTGAAACCAAATTTAAAGCTTATTAATTCAGTGTAACACCATTAGGTTTAATAAATAAAATACATGTTAAGTCATTCTATTGTAGATCAATGACACGAATAAATATAGTGGAGGAAATACCAACACGTTTAACTAATTTAGGACACTTGGCTTTAAGTAACAAAAGCAAATATAACATTCAAAGATTGTGTTGGAACTATCTCGAGTAAATACTCAGTAATATATCTGAAATAAGCAGAGATCTACAAATGCAGATTATCATTAGAAATTTAATCAAAATTTAGATGTAATGCTAAGGTCCTTGTGCATTACTTAAATCAAAATAGTGAATCTGAATTTTAAGTTATGATGATGATTGAGAACAACCGGATGACTATGTGCATGATGTAACATATAAATGTAAAAGAAATCTAACTACTATTCGTAAAGCATAATACTACATATTAAAGTGGAGTGAAATTGCTTTTTTGATTTTTGGAACAGGGGGTTCTAGAAAGTTGTCTTTACTTCTAAAATCACACTTTTTCAGTAGTTTATGTCGTTGCCATTTATATTGTGCTAGTTATCCCTATTTGTATCTGCAACTTTCCCTTGTCTAATTAAGAGTTTAAAGCTTCCCAGTATTAAAATTGCATTACATGTAAACAGGTCAATGACATAACAGTGAAATTGAATGGAAAATTTAAACGGTTATATTGGTAATAGAAATAAGAAAAACCTGGGAACGTTTATAAGATTTTTCTTCGTTTTTTGAAGAGCTACAAAATGGTGTACAGCATGGGGCCATAACTATAAAACTTGACCATATTTATAGGATTTTGCAATTTTGCACCCTTGCAAGTAAAAATATGGGGTATCCAAGCAGAGTTAAATTAGCAACTACATAAAAAAGTGCAGTCTTAGAAGCAGAGGCAACGTTCTAGAAGCCTTTTTTCAAAAATTTAAAAAAATTAACTCCTCCCTACTACATAAACCAACTTGTCAGGTAGGTGCTAATTTAGAATTGAAAAAGTTTTCAAGACAAACAGTGAATTAAAAATTGAAATGAAATTATGTACATTAGTAAACTTTCCTTCAATAGCTATAAAAAAACTTAAAAAATCGTAAAGTAACTACATTCTCAAACCTCTGGAGAGCAGCCGTGCTCTAACAAAGCAGTCATTACTTCTTTAGATTTGGCCATGTGCAGAGCTTGTTTACCGTCGTCTGCAACTAATATATTGATTTGTTCAGGGGCTAACACACACAGTATCTCAACGCATTGTGTCGAATCAAACTCCATAGCAACATGAAGCGGATAGCCTTTATCACATTTCAGACCTAACTTGGCGCCCCTAAATATTTAAACAATTTAGAGAATAAATTAAAAGTAAATTTTGAAATAATAGAAAAGGTATATACCGTAACCAGGGTTCAATATGGCTATAAGAAAACAATATCCCCCTGAACGTTTAATATCGACTTTTTTACATTAGATCAAATTATTCAAGAGTAATTTAAACTATTGGTGATACCCTTTAACCTCCTTTGAATGTACCAGCATTACAAGCATAAGTAAGTAAAAATTTATTGAATGACCAATTCAATATAGCCACAGAATGGTTCTTCGCTCTCACATATATTTATAAAAACTTTCAAAGCACAAAAACTGTTTTATTGCATTTTAGAGGTATTGCAAATCAAATTGCGATATACCACATATAATTTTGATATATTTGTTTAGTCAAAGATTGGTTAATTGCCCCATTAACAAGATTAGCTAATACCAATTGTAAAGAATTTACAGATAAATTGCAAATGTAGTAACAACAAGCAATGCTTAGAACCAATATATTCATATATTAGCAATACATACCAATATATTCAAAATTTCATTTCAATTTGATCAAATATTTAAAACAATGGCAATATGCTTTCAGTGTGTCCACATATTCTACGTAAATGGAATTTAAAAGAGAAAATCTGGACAAAACATTGGCTGTGTTATGTAGATAAAGCAAAAATTCCAATTATTCGAATACTCCAATTGTAAACTAGATCAAACTTTGTGGTGCTTCAAACCAATACTCTTGTCATCAATAGCAAGCGAGTGAAAGTAAACCATAACACTGGTCAAATTGCGGTCAAAACCAACTAACTTTTAACGGAATCCAGAGCGCTCAGCAAATGCATGTAAACTTAAACAAATATTTTCAATGGACAGTGAAGTGAAACTGGTCATTCTATCATTGAATTTTGTGCAACACAAGCATTCTATTTGGAACCAAAAGGAAATACAATTACAACACTATAAATTTGTTAAAATTTTAAGTGTATTAGCACGGTGAATTTTCTTAGACAACAACGATAAACATTGTTTTCAAACTCATGAGACTTCAATAAAATTGCAAGTCCAGAGTTTATAAATAGTACAAAAAACCCTTCTTAGATACTTATATTTAATTGCTTTTACCACATAAGTAACATAGAATAATGCTTAAACACAAAATTGTGCAAACAGATCACAACATATCGAAACATTATGAGGTATACCAGATGTGTATTTAATTGCGATGCTTTGTGACGGAGGCTCCGTCGCACATTAAATTTTAAGGATGATACAAATTCAGGCCAGTATGATCCCGCACTTCTGAATAAAAATATTAATTCACTTAACCCGTGAAGTGATTTACAATTCGATTTACAAAGTTTATAATAAATTTTAAGTTTCCCAGAAAGTTTTATAATATAATTCGCTATAGTTATCCATAACACATTTCACTTAGAACATTAATTATATATATTTTGTGCTGTGAAGCCACAATGCAATAAGAATGTCAACTTTGAATAGGTTCTAATAAAACTGATCACAGCCTGATATTTTTAACGAACAACAAAGAGTTGATCATGAAGTGAAATTTTCATTTAATTCGATTCAATTTTTTATTTTCAGTTAATCACACTAATTTTCAACCCAGTACAGAATTAAACAAACCCTACTTGTCTATCAACCATTTAAGAGTTTTGTGAGCATCATTTTGGCAGCAGATGTGGATTGGAGACATCTTTCGAACATTTAAACGATTCAATAAAGCAGGACATTTTGTAATAATCATTTTTGTAACTTCTAAATTTGCGTCATTTCTCGTCGAATAATGAAGAGAAGTGTTTCCTATAAAACATTCAATAAAAATAAGTAAGATGATTGTCATAAAGCAATTTTTTTTTGATTGTATATGCTAACAAAACTCGATAGTTAATTGTTTCAAATTAACAATTATTAATGAACTACACTCCAAGATTTTAAGAGGATTGATTTTTTTGCTGTCAATTATAACCAATATTTACGAAAAATGCCTCAAAATATATATGTTCGTTCAGAAACAAAATACAAGCATAATTGCATTCTAATAAACACTGTAAACTGTGTTATTAAAATTAGTCTAGACAAATTTTGTAAGAAATCTCCACCAATAAATCATACCATATGAATCTGCTGTTTCAAATGTTGTATGTAATGTTAATTCACGAATACAATCCAATTTGCCTTCAGAACATGCTAAATGAAGAGGTAGTTGGCCATTATCATCTCCTTCATTAAACAATTCAATAGGAAGCCATGTTTGTCGTAACCAACTGTCATTTCCTAATGTAACAGCAATATGAGCGGAATTGTAATGTGGATGGTCTTTAACCTAATAAAGCAGGTCATATCAATGAATGTATTCTATAAAAACCTTTTCAACTAAAGTTCGGAGATTCGACTCTTTTGATATGTTTTTAGCATTAGAAATTATAACTGGAAGTTGTCGTTCAAATGCTTTAGCAAAGCTATGCGCTTCGGCTGGCGTAGGAAAGCGTGCAATACTGTATATAATTGGATTTCCTGACGACGCTTCAGAGATTGAAAATGTAATCATGTGTGAGGGATTTTCCCCACGAATTCTTTGATAGACAGTTAGAAAATCGCATGTATGCGTTTCTGCCCAATAGGTGGGATTAGGACGATCAATTTTCTTCAAATCCCAACCAAGTGGATAATCTTCAGTCCCTTTAATTAAGTCACTAATGGACTTAAAAAGAGAACTCATTGACTAAGCTTAAATATAATCTAAAAGTAAAATTTTTACATATTAAACTCTTAACTTTTGGAGTACCCAAACATTTTTCACTATTCTACCCCATCAATTTTTAAGATTGAATTGTCTTTTTGGCTGATATGTCTACATTATGATATCCTTAAGCTTTAACAATATTAATATATTATTCCACATATAATTATATCATTTCTGTATTAAATTTGATTTTTGATAACTGAAACAGAGTTTCTTTTAAATCGGACGATAACAGGCTCTATCCCTCCTGTAGAGTAGGTGAAAAATACCCTATTAAAAGATAATTTTTAGAAGACTTCACAAGAACAAGAAACGATAAATAACTTATGACGACATAGCTGTATGAAAAAACAAACCATTTCTATCAAAAAAAGCAATGCTAATGACCAAAGTTGAGCACACCAAAACAAAATATATAACTTTATTAATTAGATTGAGATAATCATAACAGCAAAAAGAACTAGTTCAATGGAATAAATCCCTCAATATTTAATGATATTTAAATACAATTCTCGCCAGAACAATACAATTTACTTATCTTCTGCACTTCACGCCGTACTAATGGGTTGCATAGGAATCCCTTTTGCCGTACAAGGGTTAAAATTGTTACTAAATAGTAAAACAATTCACTTTAATTCAAACATTATTATTTCTGAATCTACCATGCATCATTTCTACAGTTAGTTACGAAATTATTAGTACACACATTGACTTTCGACAACTGAATTTACACTGTCCTATAAAGCAGGATTTTTAATTAATATACTGATTAATATATATATATATATATAATATGCTGTCAAAGCAGTATTTACTAATATTTTGACGTTTTATTAACGAGCAATCTCAAGCCTTAATTTTTTGCTCAAGAACTAATTTTGTTAACATTTGATTGGACATTACTAATGTAGAATCACTGGGGTGTGATTCTAGCGAACTCAAAGAGAATACATTTCAAACTATTTCTATTTACAAAATGCTTTGGTCTTTATATACAATGTTATTTACAATATGTACAAATATTACAACTACCAATCACTAACAAGAAAAGCGCGAGGTCTGGCCGATAAATAGTAACAACTACCAGCGATGCTACACTAAATAACTTTTCCTAAACTAAAACTACATCCTAAAATGCTTAAAATAATTTTATAAGTGATTGAACGATTAGTTAGTTCTCATGGTGTAAGGTTCTGCACAAGTAAAAATAAAAAATTATAGAAAAATACAAGAAATCAGTCAGAAATAGTCTAAGAACAAAGCATTATAAGTAAACATTTCATGAAATACATAAAATGAAACTAATTCAAAGAACTTTATCCATTTCTAAAATAAAACAGATTCCATTGATAGCTTGACTGACAGCAATAATTATATATTTTACTATTGCGTAAATAGTGTACTTACGTTTATGAAAATATATTTTAGATTAAAACTAAGTTTATTCAGCCCTATATCGCTTCGAAATGCAAAGAGACGCCGTATACTATAAAAAATCAAGTAGTTATGTCCATGCTGATTTAAAAACTATGATTTTTATATCTAGAACTTGCACTTCACGATTTTCATAATTCATTTTTAGATTGCGCATCTGAAATGGGATCTATTTTCATATGAGTTACCACATTAAGGTAACCTACGGCACCTGGTTTCATGGTTAAGCCTCAAAATTATAAAATTTTTTTTTGCTGATTTACTTAGCAAAATATGTCTACTTTAGAATTGCAATCATGTTTTTTCAAAATAAAAACGATATAATGTTGTAATTTAGTTTTGTTTCATGTCCCTATCGGATACAATGCTGTATTTTATGCATCATTTCAAAAAAACAACACATCTTTGACACAAAAGTTAGAGAGTTTTAATTTTGCTGCCATAGTAAAGTTTCATATCAAAATAAAGCTCCTCCTCTCTAGTTTCAGTTAGTAGGTTTTGTTCCTCATTGATAGGGGAATAGAGAGTACTATATGTAAAACATTCAGCTCAGAATATCACAAAACAGCCCAGCAACAGTGCTCTGATTGGCTAACCAAAAATATACGCTTGCTGATTGGTCGAGCGCTGTCACGTGTCTCAGTTACTACTGACGCGAACTTTGCACAAAGAAGTATACACATTTGTTTACATTGCGATTTTTATACAACATATCTGCTATTTCAGTTATTTTTGTGTGAATTTTTATTTTATGATGGACTACAGTTCTAAGAAAAGTGACAGGACAAAGCACAAGTTTGGATCTAAAAAACTGAGCAGGAAAAAACAACTAAAAGCAGCACGAAAAGTCGTGCATGTGGCAAGTATTAGTACGTGTAATACTACTACTGCTGTAGCTGGGCCTAGCAAGGATAATTTTGATAGTGATTCGACCAGCAGTGATACCACTATCATCGTAGATCCGGTAGTTACATCCATGGTAGCCAGCAGTGATGTAGACATGCCAGCAACAAAGACATCTAGATCTAAGCGCAAGATCAGTGACATTGATATCGGCAGTGATGTCAACACAGAATCTAGTGAATCATGGGTGATAGCTGGCATGTCAGAGATCAACAAGTTGTTAGTCCCATTGACATGTAGTGTGTGCTCAAGTCAAGGTAACTTACAGTTTGTTGTTGACAATAATAAACGTCAGGGATTTGCAGTATTTCTTAAAATATGCTGCACTGTTTGTAAACAATTTTCAGTGAAGGCTACACTTCAGGTAGAAGTAATACAGACACGAAACCAAAGCCATTCACAATAAATGACATGTTAGATTTGTTTTTTACACTGCTTGGTGTTGGACATACATGAATGTCTATTCTTGGTTCAATTTTAGGATGTGAAGTCATGCATCTAAAAACTTTTCAAAGCAAACAAAGATTTCATTCAAAAGCAATGGTTGACAGTGCTAGTGACATTATGAAAAAAAGTGTAGCTGTTGTTAGGAATATGAATGCTGACATTGGAGATACTAATGGTGATGTACTTGATGTTGGTGTTAGCTTTGATGGTAGCTGGCATACAAGAGGCCACAAGTCAAAATATGGGTTTGGTGCTGTAATTGAAATTGTGACTGGCCAAGTATTAGATTATGAAGTTTTGTGCAATTACTGTCAAAATTGCACTACAAAAGAAAGAGAACTGGTAGTGACACAGAGGCCTTCAAGGAATGGCACAGTAGTCACACAGCACAATGCACCATCAACTTCAAAGGAACAGCAAATGCCATGGAAGTTGAAGCAGCTAAGCGCATTTGGTCTCGAAGCATTGCCAAAAATTCAATGCGTTACACAAGCATGCTGGTGATGTTGACTCTAAAGCCCACAAAGCTGTTCAAGACCTCAAACCATATGGTGATATTGAGGTAACAGAGAAGAATGTGTGAACCATGCTCACAAGAGAATGGGCACTGCTCTCAGGAATGCTGCTAAGGAACAAAAACTTGGTGGGAAAGGTCATGGACGTCTCACTGTAGCTAAGTGTCAGAAGNTTTTATTTTCACCCTTTTCAAGGGATGAATTACCAACATATGGTGCAGGACTATTTTAGCAATTCTTTCTACTGTATATATTATGTTATACATTAATAAATTATAAATATTTTACCATTATAGATTACTTTTTTTGCTTGGAAGTTTTTAAACGCGTTTTCCCGTAAAGTGCATTTTAAATAGCAGACTTAATTTTTCTCTAAAACTAAATCTCATAGAAATATGAAACTTGGCATGCATGCAAGCTAAATGTATTATCTACTTCATAACAGAGAGATTTTTTTGATATTACATGTCAAAGTAAAATGGCAACTCTTTTTTTAAGAAAAAATGATTATTTTCGCTTAGTAAAAAAACACCAAAATACATTCTTGTTTCTCTAGTCTAGTTTTAAATATAAGGAAAAATTCTCTCTGTCATGAAGTAATACTTACAAAGGACTTTGTAAAACATTTTTTAAATCCTGTTTACCTTGAATAGATCAGGAGAAAAATGGATTCTAATTTTTACTATTTATTCAATATGCGACAGCCATTTTGAATTTTTTTCATATTTTGAAGCAAGTTGCAAATTTTTTCTCAAAACTTTCTAAACTACATGAGAATGTCTAGCAATTATATGCAATAGATTTTTTTAAGCAGTCAACCATAAAAAAAATTTTTCAGGTGCCAAGGGTTACCTTAAGCAAATAAAAATTTTGAATTCGTAACCACAGCACGCAGCCATAGTAGATATATAATGTATATTAGGATGTATCAAAATATATTGAAAAAATGTAAACATGATAGTTCAATTTGTTTGGTTTGTAAATCTATTCGAAATATTAAAAGAAAGCCACAAAAACAATTTCGACAAATTTCGTTGATATTTAGGGGAGCATCCCGCATAATTTTTTCAAATTATCGGATTGAATTGAATAGTTACTGGATGAAAAGGCAAAGCGTAGGATGCGGATTATCTTTTTAATACTTGGACTATGGGAGTGATATCGATTAGATGAATATTCTGACAAAGTTTAAATTGAACTAGAAATAGACAAAGAACACATGATTGCATCTAAAGTACTCAAGCCTTATCTGATAAATCCTGCAACAACTGTTATGTTTGAGGGACTTCCCAACTTCCACCACTGTTCACAAATTTAATACTTGAATTCAAGAAAAGAGTAGAAATGTGCTAACTGGATTAAGAAATGTTTATGGTGAAGTCAATTGAAAACTTAACACAAACATCTTAATTAACCATGTATTTACACAATGAAGCTATATAATTGAAGGATTACGTAGGTATTTTGAAGAGAAAAAAGGTGAACCACACATTTGTGTTCCTCCAAAACCTTTCTCACCAACGCGGCTAAATATAAATATACCGTGTATTAGATTGTTACCATCACTCAAACATTTTAGAAAAAGGGCATAGTATTCGGAAACTTTATGCTGGATACTATTGTGGATATTGGTAAGGTTCTACTCTAGAGCGCCTGTCATTTATCTTTGCAGCTTCTTTAACTCAACATAAAAGGAAATTACAATTAAAGCATGAACAAGATCATATATGAATAAATATCCACAATGAAAAGAGGAGGCCAAGAACTATCTGGTCTCAACGCTGTACTTCAGTTGACTAAGCAGCAGGCCATGTATAGCATTTGCAAGTTAGATGGCCATTGCCCGGTAGCGATAAATAAATTAATCATATTTTTATTGACGTGAAATAAATTTCTAGTTTGGTATAAACTATTTTTTTAACCTAATGTCATTAATATTTGTTAAATTTTAACAGGCACTGATACAAATTCTTTCACTGTAACTTAGTTACAAATTTAAAACATTTTTAGAATCCAAAGATATGAGTTCACTTATTTTTAGATAGGGACGGATCTTAAGCTGACCTTTTTCTATACTCAGAGTTTAATATATAATTACAATAATATTATGTTATGTTCTAAATTAACTATATATATATATATATATA
>CABFPE010000718.1:212189-225156 GCA_900660155.1 Hofstenia miamia | reverse complement strand
GTATATATACATATATATATATATATAGGGCTTCTCAAAAGTTTTGAAATACTTTAAAGATTGTGTGCATTTTTTCATAGCTTTTAGAAACCAGTGAATGCGATTTATCAGAGCTCACTGTATATAAAGAAACTCTAAGTATACGTTGATCATGGTTTCATCAAGCTTTTCTATTTCATTGTCTTCTTGGTTACTGTTGCAAAAAAAGTAATTGAATATTTTTGAATGATTTGAGAGGATAATCAGTGTATTTAAGTTTTTTAAAAACTTTGTTCGTGACATCCGTGAAATGCTTCAAGATGTAGCTTTAGCACTATTAAACCAAGCTTTGTTTGTATAGTTATCTTGTACGCTTTGTTACAATTTTAATGTTAAGGAATGTCTCATCAGGGTCGGTATTAGTCTGCATGGGGACCAGGGCAAAATACGACATGTAAGCAAAATGAAAAGGCAATTATGACAAAGTCTCTTTTATTATAATAGGGTAAAACTATTTACATCTATGCTTTCATCTACTCTTTGTTTGGCAATTATATAGCTTGCAAAACTATTTACATATGCATTATTTAAAATAATTCGACTATGCATTGTGTTTATTATCTATGCCCAATAATTTTTGTTTATTCAATAAAATTATCTTGATTTTTTCTTGAAGTGTTATACTTTTTTCTCACATTTTATATCGATACTTAATTTATTCCATAATGATCATCTGAAAGAAAATGCATCTTAACGATTATTGATACTAAATAGTGTTTTATTTCGATGTAATTATCATACATAGAGAGATTGATACTGAATAAAGTACCTTGGAGCCAAAATATTATATGATTATCTTAATTGTGTATAGACTCTTGCTGTTTAATATAATTCAGTGGTCTAACTGCCCAGATAAAAACTTTTGATAGTGATGAACGTTATATTTTGAAAAAGTAGTGCACAGCAATTAAATTGACTCGGCATAAATAAATTAATTAGTTCTACCTGAAACGTGTTTCCTACATGACGCAGATTGTACAAATATTTGACTCCAGATGCCATCTTTTTCAATTTCTGGGAAAGAAAGTTATCTAAATTTTAAGTCATTAAATGATAATTTCATTATCACAAACATTAATTTCATTATTTTCAGTAAACTTTCTTTGTTCTTTAGATGAAAAAATGATAAAGTGAGTTTGGCAAGAAAAATTTTTTACAATTGAAATGTCACAAGCTTTTAAATATATTTTTTCAGATATCTGGTTGCATCAAATGAATTTTTTGTTGTTCGTAATATGCCAGCAAGTATCATCTCCGTATTTTTAAATAGTTCCGCTCTCCAAGGATTTGAATAGCACTTAATACAGTTTCTTGGGTTACACCTAAATTTGTGATTACATATTCTGAAAAAATGTTATCAATTTTTGCTGGTTGTTTGCGATTGCTTAGAAAACTCATAATAAAATTTATTGCATTGAAATTACTACGCCTTAATTTTTCTTTTAAAATATCTAAATTCATTGAGTTAAATGCTTTACTTAAATCAAGTAAAGCTACGAATGAGAACAAATTTCGATTAAAATTTAATTTAATATTTTCTGTGATTGATAAAATCGCATCAGATGTGCTGAATTTAGATCGAAATCCAAATTGATTACTTGATAAAATTTGATTGTTATTAATAAACTTGTACATTTGTGATGCTAAAAGTTTTTCAATTATTTTTGAGAAAGCGTTTGTTATGCTAATTGATAGATAGTTCATGGGATCTAGCGGGTTTGTTTTAAAAGAATCATTATTTAAAAGACTTTGATTAAATGCTACAAACACCAAAAATGTAAAAATAATTTTTAATTATCCAATAGGGTAGGTTACTGGATTCATAAGATTTATTATTATCTCGATTATTTACAACATCTTTGAGCTCATGATAGGAAATGAAACTGTTTTTTCTAATACTGGGTTGTTAGGATAAAACGTTTATATTTTCTTCAAACTTAAATTAAATTTATATATATTTTCAAAATTTCTGTTCTTGCATGTCCTACTTTCATATTTAATTGCTTCTATTCTAATATTTAGTCCTTTGGTTTTTCCAATGCTTTTATTAGGAAAATTCCATTTTTGGCTAGATTTCTTTAGTCGTTTGAAGTAATCATTTACCTCAGATTCGTAATTGGATTTGCGGCTGTTTGATTAATTGCTTAGCCTTCTCATAATTAGTCCAATTAAGATTAAAGGATTCGATTTCGGAAGTTCAAAAAATTTATTTTTTTAATTACCTGTTCATTAATCATGCGTAATATATTTTAGCATACTATCAGCATCATTAAAGTGTAGATAAGTTCAAAAGTAATGTTCTTCAACAACTTTTTTTATATATTTATTTATTTATTTAATTTTTTTGTTTTTTTTACAAATCAAGTGATTAACACTTATGAAGAACTAAAACAATAGATAGAAATTAACTTGGTTCTAAAAAATACTTTGTCTTGGTTTCAAAAGTTTATTGTCCTTGAGGATATAAATTGTTGGTTTTCATTGTTCAATAGCTTTGTTATAGCTTATGGACTTTGTCCTATAAGATAAGATAAGATAAGATAAGATATTCTTTATTCAGATAATATTTTCAATTACAAAACTGGTTATTATCTGAATAGCGTCAATAATGATAACAAATAACTATATTTACAAAAAAAATAGGACTACAAAAACTGTTCTGTTCAGGCTATGGAAATTAATTACGCGTTATTGTATAATCTTTATTGTAAAATTTGAATCCTAACCATGATTTACCCAAAATGAATTTTTCCTTCAACATAAATGCTTTTAATTTTCTTTTAAACGTAATTGCACTCTTAATCATTTTAATTTCACTTGGTAATCGATTCCAATTGCGAATTGCAACATTAATAAAAGACTGTTGCTTGATTTTTTTACGAAATTTAATGCTAGTATAATGATTAGTTCTTATATTGCGCTTATGAAAAAAGTTTGGAAATGATATTGAATTATAAGGAGGTAATTGATTTGTTATTTTAAAAAACTTTATCAAAATATTAAAAATAAAGAGTTGATTTGGAAACAGCAAAGATGACAAAATGTAATTTCTTGTTTTGGAGCAGTTTTTCTGACAAACATTCAATGCCCATTTTAATTGTATTGTAAGTTTTTTTACTAATGATTCATTTAAGCTTGAAAAAAGTGTATTTGCATAATTAAGATGACTCATTACTAGAGCATGAAATAATTGAATCATAATGGCAGAGGGTAAATGTTCAGCTACGTGTGATAATGTTTTAATACTCATTGCCATGCGTTTTAAAATTTCTTTTACTTGCTGCTTGTATGTTAATTTTGAGTCAATAGTTATACCAAGATATTTGAAGGATTCTTTAGGGGAGATTGAGGCGTTATTAAAAGTAAGTGAAGAATTGGGTAGGAATACACTTTTCCCCTGAGGATTCAAGATGCAAAATTCAGTTTTTTCACTGTTGTTGTTTAATTTGTGCATGTTGAAATATTTACTCAATTTTTCACAATTTTGTTCTACATCATTTATTGCTTGATTTAAGGATGTATTTCCACTAAAAATGCATGTATCATCGGCGTATTGAATCAATTGACAATTCGTATGTTGCTGCATGTCGTTTACATATATGTTAAAAAGTAGCGGTCCAAGAATGGTACCTTGCGGTACTCCGTTTTTTATAGATAGCCAATTAGAGAAAGTATTATTTAATTTGACGCACTGAATTCTATTTGTTAGATAACTTGATATTAATTTAACGCTACTTTCAGAAAATCTTAGCTTTTCTAATTTCTTATATAAGATATCGTGATTAATAGAGTCAAAAGCTTTTGAAAGATCAAGGCAGGCCACTGCAACAAATTTGTCAGAGTCAAGAGATGATCGCCAATTTTCGGTAGCATACAAAAGAGCATCATCAGTTGAAAAATTCTTGCGGAAACCAAATTGTGTTTTTGACATTAATTGGTGTTTTGAAAGGTGGTCACTAATTTGATTATGTAAGAGACGTTCGAAAATTTTACTTATTGGCGAAGTAATTGAGATCGGCCTATAATTAATAGCTAAAGTTGCATCTTTCTTTTTGAAAACCGGAGTAATATATGCTTGTTTCAAACGATTTGGAAAATTGTTCTGTTTTAAGGATTCATTGAAGATGAAATTTAAAGGCTCAGCAATTATAGAGGCAGTTACTTTTAATATCCAGGAAGGAATTTTAGATGGACCACTAGATTTATTGGGTTTTAGTTTATTAATTGCTTTAATCATTTCGTATGTAGTAGAAAAACGAAAAATGAATTCGGGTATTTTATTATTAATATTTGGTGATTGATATTTGATATAGGGTCCTTTAAATTTTCCCAAGTTAACAAATGTTTCGTTTAGTACATTAGTAATGTCAAAATCATTTGTAAATGAGTTCCCATCCGAGTCTCTAATCTCCTCAATGATTGTAGATTTAGATTTTGCAGTGTTAGCAATCTCATGAATGAGTTTCCATTTAGACTTTTGGTTTGGTAAAATTTTGAATTCATTTTTAATATATTTATTAAAAGATTTACGATTTTCAATATTTGATAAATTTCTTGCTTTTTTATAAGCTAAGAAATTTTCGCTAGATTTTGTCAATAAGAAATTTTTAAAAGCATTTTTCTTTTCAATAATCAATTTTTTGGATAAATCAGTTAACCAAGGTTTAGATTTATTATATTTAGAGGCACAATTTTTAAAATTTTTGTTAATTAAGATCTTCTTTTCTGGACAGAAAATATTAAGGTGTTTTTCAAAGATTGAAATGAAATTTTCCATCATAGAATTAGTATCTTGTGCATAATACACTTCATGCCAATGTTCAAAAGTCAGCGATAATTTTAGTTTTTCAACATTATGATTATTTTTTTCCCGAATTGTGGTCCATTTCCTAACTATTGAATTTACTGGTTTGGTTGTTATAAAGCTAATGGAAGTAATGCAATGATCGGAGAACGGACATTCAGCTGTAAAATATGTAAGTTTTGAAAAATCATTATCTGACATTATGAAGTAATCAATAAGCGTGCTACTCGTTGCAGTGACCCTTGACGGCGTAATTTTATTAACAATATTCAGATTAAACATATTTAGTAAATTGTCAATTTTATCTCGTTCTTTTTGGTCCAAATAATTAATGTTGTAGTCTCCCATTAAAATAATGTCTTTATTTTCAGAAACAGCTAAAACCAATTCATTTTCCAATTGCTCAATGAAATAATTCGAGTATTTTTTGTGCGGAGAATAAGAAACATTTATCAGTTGTTTTTTATATGTAGCATTTCCTAAGGGATTTGATATTTCTACCCATAAGCTTTCAAATTTAGATACGTCGCTATACTTTATATCTTCGCGTAATTTAGGTTTGAAAATTTTTGGTATTAATAATGAGACACCTCCACCACTGGATTTTCCTAATAGATTATTAGTTTGCCTATCTTTTCTAAACAAACAAAATGATTTATTGAATGACCAACAATTATCAAAGTCTTTGTTCGACAACCAGGTTTCCGAGATTCCTAGAATAACATCATTTTTAAAATTAGACATAAATTGCTTAAATTCAAAATTTTTCTTTGACAGGTTTTGAAAATTTATATGCACATAGTTAATAGTGTTATTTTTTGCATTCAATCTATCGAAATAAGTATCGTAATCTAAAATCGGACCAGGGTTCTTTTCAATGCCATGAAGAATTAATAATAAGGAAAAAAATATTGAGATACTTAGTAATTTTTTAAAGCTGATAAACACGATGAAGATGTTTTTGTTGTTAATAGGAGAATAATGAATTAATTTATAATAGCATACTTTTCTTCTTTTTATATTCAAAACATGGGTAGTTTCATATTTTTTATGACAATAAAATAAGTTAAATAACAAAAGAAGGATTAACAATTTTGAATGAAAATAATTTTTAGCATTTAGATGATGAAATTTCCATAGCCTGAGCGTCGTTAGTAAATGCACAAAATATAAATATTTACAAGACATTGTTAAAAGTTAGGAAAGATCTTAGCTTGTGAATTTCTGCTAGTGTGAAGAAATTTGGCGGCGGAGATGACAGGGCGGAAGCGTAGGTTTTATGAAAATGCTGTGGTGCGCGTTGATTAGGCCAATTAAACTGATGAGGCGGAAGAAATGATTGGCGCTGCGTGTGTTTAAACGTGGGCGACGTGAAGGTAGCGGCATGGCGGTTGAAACGTGGCGGTGCAGTGCTGAAATAGCGTTGAGTACGGGGCGGTATTTCATCAAAGAATTCTTTGATCTTGCGCGCTAGTGTTGAGTATCCTCTTCTTGAGAAATGGATACCATCCTGTGCAAATAATTTACGGTTGATGTTATTTCCTAAATAAAAAGATTGAAAGTTGTGAAAAACGGTGTACCCTAGAATTTTCGCATTTTGGTGGATAAGAAAATTAAGTTCTTGAATCTTTTTATTCAACGTGCTATCATCTGGAAACGGTGCGACTTCTCCTACAAAAATTACAGCGGACCTAAAAATATGTTTTAAGGCGTTAATTAAATTTTTAAATAAAATCGTGTATTCTGTTTTGTGTTGCATTACATCATTTCTGCCAACGGTGACAAGTATTTTTTTAATGTTGTCCGACGGCGTGTATTCTTTAATTGTTTCAGTCATCTCTTCTATAGTTGCTCCCGGATATGAATGTACTGCAACTGTGTCTTTCTTTAGTAGGGCGGGTGCTTGTAGGTATCGATACATTGAGGTTCCTAAAATAAGCATACCTGCATCTGTTCGCAGTCGTTTGGCGCGTCGTTTTCGTACGTCCTGTGTTTGTGAGGAAGCGGATGAATTTGTGATGATGGGTGATGTTGCAACGGTTTTTTTAGGCGGTGAAACTTGTGTCCATTCATCTTTCTCTGGAGTTTTGAACGGCGGAACCTCCTTTTCTTCGTGTGCGAGAACGGTGTGGAGTAAGCTGTGCAATGTTAAAAGCTCTTCCTTTGATAGATTGTTGAAGGGAGCTAGAAGTTTAGCAGACGTGATTCTGCTACGCTCACTCGTTATGAAATTCTCACTACCGAGTGAACGTAGGACGGAGAGCTCAGCGGGACCAACCGCTCGCGGAGAAATCATCTCAGCGTTTGATAAGTAGTTGGATCTTCTTCATTTTAGTGAAATTTTTACTGGTTTTTTTAATTTATTGAAATTTTGTTCTTCTTTAATATCCTGATGGAGTTTGTTCGATAAATCAATTGTAAAATTGGTAAATGATTTTTCAAAGATTTTCTTTTTAAATTTGATTTTGTGATAAGTCTTAGTTTGCTTGTGTATATTTTTCTGTAATTCTACTGAAGGTCATTCCAAAATAGTAAGAGGAAATTTAATTTTAATAAGTATTCTAATGATTCTAATATTTTACTTTCATCGTTTTTACTACAGATTGTATTAATTGCGCAATTAAAAACTTTTTAAAGTTTTTAAAATATTTTCTTGGTTACATTGGTAAATAAAAAAGAAGAATATGAAAAATGTTGACAGTATAAGAGATCTTAGTAGTACAATCTTCAAATTCATTGGTAATATATGTTGAATCTTAGTTAGCAATTTCACTCCATGGGCCATTTTCTTCGTAGTTACATTGATCTGATCTGTAAATTTAAGTTCATTGTCAATTTCAATATCAAGATATTTAATTTTCTTAGTTTCATAAAGGATATTTTTTTTCAATATATATTGATTCTAATGGTTCACTTTTTCCATTTTTATTCTTTATAATCATAAATGTAGTTTTCTCAATATTAAATTTCATCATATTCTGTTCAAAAAATTTCTTTACTTTAATTATATGTTTGAATCGCTCAAAATTTGATTGGCTGCCCCGAGAGTTGATTTTTGAAATTGCACAAAATAATATTTCCTAATGTATTAAGATAGGCTATATTAAAGCATTTTCGAGCGCCATCTGTAGGCATAAAGATTTTTCAGCAACAAATATTTCGTCTGATGGATATTACTTTCAACATATTGTAGAATCGTGGGGTGCTCTGGTTACTCCAGCAGTACTGAGAAACTCAAAGGTTAAATCAAAGGTTGCAGAGGCTACCATTGTAGAGAGCAACCCACATTCTAACAAGAGAGAACATTGGTAGTTCGCCAATTCAATAAAGAAAAACAGGAACTGAACAGGTTTCCTGCATCGACCAATTCATACAGCATCACACCAAAGCCATATCCAGGAAGCCATCCTTACTTACCAAGGTGCTAATTGTGTGTTTCAAGTATTAATTTCTAGCTCAAATAAACAATTTAGTTCAGTGTTATATTATCTCAGCTCATGTAAATAATAAAACAAAAGGCATGTAGTTACCATGCATTCACGTTTGCCAACAGCATATTATATTTGCAGTGTGTTATTTAAGTGCATGTATGAAAATGAAATTATCAAAATGAAAGTTGTTAATCCCTACATGTACATGTAACCATAACTTAAAGTGACCACGATTTGAGCTGCCATCTGTTAAGGAGCTAGTTGGCGCCCCAGACACAGCAGAGTAACTCCCAAATCGTCGCCAGATTTTAAGCAAAAATTATTAAGGGTTAACAAAGTTAATAAAATTCAAAAAAGCAAATGATGTTGAAGTGAGAATAAATTTTATTGTGCGTTTGCTACAAGTTCCTCACATATTTATAACAATCTCATGAATTATTACCTGGCATATGTTTACAAACTTCACATGAGTTCCCTCACAAATTTAATGAGCAATAACATGTCAGATCAAATCGAGGGGACAAATAATAAATTGATCGAATTACTGCATTCAAAAATAGGAGAAATTGATATAGATAAATTGATAGCAACAAATCAATACGTCATTATGACGTAACAATAAATTAGAGTGCCAAATAATCAAATTAATCAAAATAGGGGCCCTGAGTGACTCTACATGCCCCCATTGCATGGTTAAGTTTGTGGCAGGAGTTGGACAGTGGGACCCAACAATAGCTTTTGTGTCTCCTCCACCATTTCAGCTGCTAAAACATCATCCAAGGATGAGACTTCAGCGTATCTGGTCCACCTCTTAATCTATATTAAGGTTTCTCTCTGAGTGATGGCTTCATTGTGGACAGAAAAATTCAATTTTGGGCAGGCAGGAGCTAATCAGGCAGTTTCTTCTCAGATTGTTGAGCCTTCTTGTGAAAGTGATCTAAAAACGTTCATATAACCAAAGGCCTTTCAAAGGAATCATGAGCACATTGGTGTCAGAAGTGTGAGCATCTTCTGCGCTGATCCAGGTATTAGATTGGAAGTGTGTGAACACCTCTTGCAGCAATCCCATCTGAGTGGCATGGTCCATAAAAAGTGAACAATACTCGTTGACTTGTTGGAGCATCATCTCTTCCAGGTTAGTTATTTCAGCTCATAGTGTTGTGATAATTTCAATCCATTTAGTAACATCGTAATGGGCATTAGGGTCTCTATGTTTTAACTGGGTTGATATCAGCTGCCCTTTCTAAAAAATGTCTTTAATAGTTAGCTTCCCATCAATGTAAACACACTCAGGATTTCCTCCTCTATTACAGTGTCCCATGTCTCCTTATACTTCTTTGTCTGCATAGCTTTTGTGATTTCAGCTGCAGTGGACACATAATTGATTTTGTCAGAGAGGTGGGCTGACACTTTCTTTCATCCCTTCTTCACTCTCCATGATGGTAGAATTAATGGTGTCATTAGGCATGGTGGAGGTATGCAGAGTAAGTTGTCTTTCTCAGCATTTGTCTCAACTTGTTCAAACTCAACCTTTTTCTTAAGTGTAGCCATTCTAATCACAACATGGTAGTTAATTTTAGCTTATTTAATTGTGTCCCAGAATGTACTTCATAGTCCACATTTGTGAAGCTTGGCAATTTGTACATTAGAAATACAAAGTTGAGACATAGTACATTCTACATCCAAGGCTAGTTGTCACCCAGGTGATTGTAGAAGCACTAGTTCTTCTTTCATGAACATTTCAGTAAGGCACCACTTCATGAGACCTAGGATATCATTGTCTCAGTTGCTCTTGACAACACAGTTAGTGATGGTGCTCAATAGTAAGGATGTGCTCATCCTCACTGATAGACTAAGTGGGCATAGGTATATGAGAGGTTGCAGAGCCAGAGAACTTCTGTAGGTTTACAGCCTCAATGAGGGCCTTAGTGCCAGTGAAACTTCTATGGCCAAAGAAGATAGCAACTCTTCTTCTCAGTAGAACTGCTCTGGGGATCACATTGTCTGCTATATTACAGTGAGTGGAATTATTTTGCCATCTTTTGTAGCATGCTACTATAATATTCAACCTCAGTGAGGTCATCTTCCTCACACTCAGTGAGGTTATTATAAGTCTCAAATTTGTTTACTCCATCATTAACAAGTGAAAATTCAATATTAGGGTCAATGATGACATTATCTATGTCCTTAACAGTTCATTTCAGTTGTTGAAAGTGGGCAACTCTCCCATTATTTAATAAATACTTGTGGTGATCTAATACTTTAGTTATAATAAACAGGCCTTGCCAATTAGTGGCAGGTTTTTGTACTTGATTAGTGTTGGTGACTTGGTGAGGGAAATAGGCAAAGACCTTGTCACCTTGTTTATGAGGCTTGCCATACAATTTATGATTAAAGTTTCATTGCTGGTGGACAACAGATTGGTTGGTATTCTGACAGATCGTGAGGTGCACTTCTTGAAGTTCATGCAGCATGTGGTTTACAAAATTCTCAAAAGTAGGTTCATTATAATCAGGAAACATAATAGAGAGAGGCGTACTTACTTTGTGACCAAACATTGCCTTAATAGGGCTGAACTTAGTTGTGGTATGAACTGTGGTATTATAAAAATACTCCATGGCTTTGATGACTTGCTTCCAGTTCCAACCTGCTGCTCAGGCAAGGGTGACTCAGATTAACTTGATAACAGTGTGATTGAGCCTTTCCACAATGCTGTTCAACTGTGGGTAGTACACAGTAGTAAATTTGTAAAGAATTTTGAGCTCTTTGGTAAGGGTCTCCATAAGGTGATTATTTAACTGGGGACCACAACCAGATACCAGACATTCCATGGGCCCAAGCTTGAGTATCCATTCCTTAACAACTTTTTCTCTGATGACCTTGGTGGTGGTACTGTCAAGGGGGAAGAGTCAGGTGTATTTAGTGAAGTGATCAATTAGTACCAAGAGGTACTGATATCCCTCATCATCATGCAAGAGTTTTTCTATGTCCCTGTGGACAACTTTGTTCATATGTTTGGCAGCTCAGCTATGTAGTTTGGCCCTTTGTTCTGGAAAATGCCTGGCCTCTTTGAGCAAACAGGTTGTACACTTATCAATGACATCTTGCACAGGGGTTAGATGCCAATTGTAACATATCCAGCATTGAACATATATTCAGTTTAGATGATGCCTAAGTGGCCTTTCTCATGAATTTTGCAGACCAAGTCCCTCTGGAAATATTTGGGTACAGCTAGTCAGCTGTTTCAACTCTTGGCATAGAGTAGAGCAGTGTCTGTCTGCCTCCAGTTGTATTGCTGGAAATAATGATTGGTGATGGGACTAAGAGTGTAGTTTGCATTCTTCAATTTTGCAATGATCTCAGATATCACCTTGTTGTGTTGCTGATGTGATAGGATTTCAACTTCAGTAATCTCCTCTTTAACAAGAATTGGGAGGAGGGTTTTTCCATCACAGTCAGCACTTATTTTGGGAAGGTGGTCATACTGATTGAGAGGAATTAATCTGAAGGGTGTCTTCTCACCTGGTGGTTTCTTGAGGTCATACTTGGAACTGGGGAGAGTGGTTCAGTAATCTGCATTGATGTGTAATCTCCCTGGACAATGTTGAATCAAAAAGGTAAAATCATTTAAGTACTTGATCCAGTGGGCAACTATGTTGGATTTGTCCCTGGAAAACTTCTTGAGCCAAGCTAGTGTGGAATTGTTGGTTTGTACTGAAAATTAAGGCTAAGGATAAAGAAGCAGAATTTCTTCAAGCTTTCCACCAGCACTAACATCTCAGATTTAGTGGCACCATAGTTCTGCTCAGTGTTCCTGAGTTTTCTGCTGAAATATTGGATAGGGATCTCAACACTGTTGATAACCTGACTAAGAACTCTGCTGATTGCAACCATGCTGGCATCACAGTCTACAATGAACTCTTTTGAGTAGTCTGGTGTGTTGAGGCTAGGGATTTTCCTCAGTTCTATCTTGACAGAGTTGAGCTCTTCTTGCTCCATCCATGTCCACTTGAAATCCACTCTGCACCACAGTAGGTTAGAAATACACTTGGTTTTATTTGCCAGCTCTGATATAAAGGTGCAATAATAATTTGAAGAAGCCCATAAGTTGTTGGTCGTCCTTATGGAACCATGGAGTTTCAATTCTTTCTAAATGATCTTTTGCATTGTTCTTAATGGAGATTCAACCTGGCTCAATAACCCTTCTGAGGAAGGTAACACATGGCTGAAGGAGAGCCCACTTATTTCAGTTTATGTGGAGGCCAGACTTGTACAAGATATTAAGAGTTCTGCCAAGCCTTTCCAAATGCTCAGCAACAGTGTTGCCAGCCTCCAGAATATCATCAATGTATGTGGTAATTCCTGGTTCTAACACATTTGCACCATTCTGAAGTACATGAGTAATGTAGTGTTGGAATGTGGTGGGGACATTACAGAGCCCAAAAGCCATGTACAGAGTTATGAAGGTGGTCTTCAGGATGTTGGCAGGCTTCATGGGCACCTGCCAAAATACTTTGCAAAGATCAAGGCAAGTGAACAGTTGGTATTGACTGGCATCATACAGGAGATTTTCAATATGTGGAAGATGATACACATCTTTCACAGTTACATCATTCAACTTTCTAAAATCAACACATAGGCAGTACTTGTCACCCTGCCTGATGAAGACAGTGTATGCTGCATATGGGCTGTT
>CABFPE010000718.1:181351-212168 GCA_900660155.1 Hofstenia miamia | reverse complement strand
CACCTGCCAAAATACTTTGCAAAGATCAAGGCAAGTGAACAGTTGGTATTGACTGGCATCATACAGGAGATTTTCAATATGTGGAAGATGATACACATCTTTCACAGTTACATCATTCAACTTTCTAAAATCAACACATAGGCAGTACTTGTCACCCTGCCTGATGAAGACAGTGTATGCTGCATATGGGCTGTTGCTGCCTTGTATTATACCACTCTCTATCAGATTGCTTAAAATTCTCTCATATTCCTCTCAGAGGTTTTCCAGCACTCTTCTAACAGAAAGATGGATCAGACAATTGTTCTTAGTTTTGATGGTGTGTTGTTCTCCAACAGCCTGACTAACACTAATCAAGCTGTAATTAAAGACTTCATGATGTTGTCAAAGTAAGCAAGAGAGAGATTCACATTCCTGGGGGCTGAGATGTGGATGTGTCCCCTCACTAACAGGAGGAATCCAGATGGTGTTGCTCAGTTTTATGAGATTGTGGATTGCCATTAGGATAGGCAGGCAAGCAGCAGCTTTCAATTCTAGCTGAACAGGAGTTGCAACAAAGATTAAATTAGTAGGATCTATTCAGACTAACAAGGTGGATTTGTTTAACACAGTAACATATGTCTTGCCATTTGAGATGTGGCAAAGAGCAGGAGAGAAGTTAACTTCAGCAAAACACTTCCCTTTGTGCCCAGAGATCATTAAGTCACCTACATACTGAAAATCAGTAGTGACTGCTACCCATTGCCAGTGCTGTGGTTCAACAATGACTAGTTCTGAAAATTTTAGCAAAATTTCTTGTTCAGGAATGGTTGTGAGTTCCTGCCTGTGCTCACTTTCACAAATGGAGATTGTGTTGCTCCTGTAGTTGATCACACAGGAAGTCATTGCCCAAGATTATATCATATATGTTAGTTGATCACAAGTATCAATAATGATTAAGTCCACAGAGAACAACTCTTAGTGAATATGCAATTCTAGGTTCAATACATGACCCTTTAATGACAATGAGTTCCCTGAAGCATCCAACAAGCAGGCAGTGGATGGGAGTAATTTGTCCCTTGACAAACAAAGCTTGGTACAACAAGTGTCACTGATAATGGAGGCTGAGGCTCCTGTGTCAATAGTGACATTAACTAAACTTCCATTTATATCCATGGGGATAACATTAGTATGCAGTAGTGAGCTGATAACCATGCACACATTTTATAGAAGGCAGTGCTCCAGCTATTTTAACAGATTGGTAGAATCAGCAGGCAGATTGGGAGAACACTCTTTGGTCTCTGGTTTGTTGATAATAAAGCCATCACCATCAGCAACTAGGCAAATCACAGTGTGGCATTGAGGTTTGGTGTGGCCCTTTTGACCACAGTGGTAGCAATGAGTTTGCTCAAGTTTGGTTTTCAGTTTCAGTGCAGTGGCACTTGATAAGGCAGGAGGTTTTGTGTAGAGTGACCCATTCAAAGTTCTCCAGCATTATTGTTGATGTGAGAGGTGTTGTGAAGCATATAGACAATGCTGATGGCTTTTCAGATGATCAGGTTAAGCTCATCTTTAGGGTCACACTTCAATTCGAAATGACTGCAGATATTGGGCAGAAAGCCCTGACAAATGTATAAGAAAAGATCATGCTTTGAGTATTTGGGCATTAGCTTACTCAAGCAGAACAGTCTTTCTTAAATGAGAGATTGCAGAGCAGAGTTTTATACTGATGCTTTATGTGAGGAGCTTTGTAGTGGTCCTCAAAGTAGCCAATTAGTAGTTGATAGTTCATTTTAATGTCTCTGTCTAACATCATATATTGATTATATGTGAGATTTTGTAAGTATGTAAGGAACTGGGCTACAGCAGCATCTTGAGTGGCTTGATACTGCCACATTGTCAGTTCAAAAAGGAAAAATCACTCCTTGAAGGACTGAGATATTTCATTGATTTTTCCAGTAAATTTGGGAAGTATGGAATGTTGGTTAAACAAATTGGCAGTTTTGTTCCCAGCAGCAGTTGTAGGCAAAATCAATTGAGTGAAATGTGGCCCACTCATTGTCACAGACACAGTAGGACCATTCAGTTGCAGGAGCAAGGTTGAAGCTGAGACTGTGGGGGTGACATAGGTGTTTACTGGTGATGGAGGCGAAATGGTCACACTCAGAATGTATGGACTTGGAGTGGTGACAATGGCCAAATTAGAAACGTGGGTAAGAGCGGATTGCATAAAGGTGGGACCTCCAGTTGTAAATGAGGTGTGGCGTCAATGGAGTAGCAGTGGATACAACAGGGGCACAGGGAAAGCATGCCAAAATCATCTGTGATACACTATCAGAAAGGTGCTCAGAAAAAGCATCCAAAGCTGCTCTTAGGTCATCACAAGTTACACATTCAGAATGTCTAGGCAGAGAGGGCACAGAACAAGGAGAAGTGTTCTGCGGCAGTGGAAATGCAGGCAGGGGTGTCGCCAAACTATGAACTTGAATTTCCAATGCAGTGATAGAATCAAGTAAGCATTTCCCTCTCTGATAGGCTTTGGTGGCTTGCTGTCACAACTCAACCTGTAATGAGTCAATGTGTTGTTCACAGGCAAGACATTGATCAGTTTGCTGTGTGAGAGCTGCTCTAAGTTGCTTGACCCTGGTTGGTTGAAGCTCTGGGGATGGAGGTGACAAAGGACAGAGGCAAAAGGGATCCAGAGGCAAAAGACGAAAAGTCACAGGTGGTGTCTGAGTAACACAATTAGGAGAAGATAAGTCAACTAACAAATTAATTCCATTGGTGTGAGGGGCAGCATTCAGGCTGCCATTGCTCACACAGGGGAAACCCCGAGAGTGAGTCCCACTATGAGAAAAACTGGTGAAATCCATCAAGAACAAGAAAAACTATAAGAAAAATTCAGAAAAACAATTCCAACAAATTGAGAAAACTCCAACTGAGTTTAGAGAAACAAAAACTATTTCCAGTAAGCAGCACAGTGTAGGGTATGGTAATAAATCCAAATTCTAGAAGAACGGGACAACAACAAACTGACAACCAAGAACAAGTAAAAATGACGTCAAAGCTTGGTGACAGCTTCAGAGTACAGAATTGCAGTGTAAAATTACAAAAGAGATAGAGTTATGCATCAGTTGGTAGTGAAGTCGATTCATGGCCAGGGGAAACAGCTATCCCAGCTGGCTTGCACCAAAGAGAAAAAACAAAACCAAATATGGTAAGAAAACAACGAGTGACAATCCTGCACAACGTCACAATCACCAGGTGAAATCGGATGACCACCTTGGTAAGCACACAAGTTTCATGACTGGAGTACATCTCCAAGCATCAATTCACCTGCAGACATCAACAGTATGGAGTAGATAGTTCGACTGACACTCCAATTTGTTCAGAATCACGTCAGTATCACCATGTAGAATCACGGGGGCTCTGGCTACTCCAGTGGTACTGAGAAACTCAAAGGTTAAATCAAAGGTTGCAGAGGCTACCATTGTAGAGAGTGACCCACATTCTAACAAAGAGAGAACATTGGTAGTTCGCCAATTCAATAAAGAAAAACAGAAATTGAACAGGTTTCCTGCAGTGACCAATTCACACAGCATCATGCTGAAGCCGTATCCAGGAAGCCATCCTTACTTGCCAAGGTGCTAATTGTGTGTCTCAAGTATTAATTTCTAGCTCAAATAAACAATTTAGCTTAGTGTTATATTATCTCAGCTCATGTAAATAATAAAACAAAAGGCATGTAGTTACCATGCATTCATGTTCGCCAACAGCATATTATATTTGCAGTGTGTTATTTAAGTGCATGTACGAAAATGAAATGATCAAAATGAAAGTTGTTAATCCCTACACATACACATAGCTGTAACTTAAAGCGACCACAATTTGGGCTGCCATCTGTTAAGGAGTTAGTTGTCGCCCCAGACACAGCAAAGTAACTCCCAGATCATCACCAGATTTTAAGCAAAAATTATTAAGTTAAAATTCATAACGAATCTAAATGGGGTTAACAAAGTTAATAAAATTCAAAAAAGTAAATGATGTTGAAGTGAGAATAAATTTTATTGTGCGTTTGCTACAAGTTCCTCACATATTTATAACAATCTCATGAATTATTACCTGGCATATGTTTACAAATTTCACATGAGTTCCCTCACAAATTAAATGAGCAATAACACATCAGATCAAATCGAGGGGACAAATAATAAATTGATCGAATTACTGCACTCGAAAATAGGAGAAATTGATATAGATAAATTGATAGCAACGAATCAATACTTCATTATGACGTAACACTAAATTAGAGTGCCAAATAATCAAATTAATCAAAATAGGGGCCCCGAGTGACTCTACAATATATTGATTCTAATGGTTCACTTTTTCTATTTTTATTCTTTATGATCATAAATGTAGTTTTCTCAATATTTAATTTCATCAAATTCTGTTCAAAAAATTTCTTTACTTTAATTATATGTTCTTGTCAAATCTTTATTTTGGATGTATATAATAGTGTATCATCTGCAAATTGAATGCATTTGCCATCAATGAAGTTAGGAATATCATTTACATATAGATTGAATAATAGTGGCTCTAAAACTGATCCTTTTGGCACTCCATTATTTATCATCAATATTTGTTTTGACGATAGATTGTCTATATATTGATGAACCATTGAAATTATAAATTTCTCTTAGTTTTTTAATTAGTAAATCATGAATTATTGAATTAAAGGCCTTTGATATATCAAGTGAAGCAATATAAACTTTTTCATCCTTTTCTAAAACTCAATTGCTGTTTGCTTAAAAATATATTCTCTTCAATGTAGATTGTTAATTGTTGATATATGAATTTTTCAAAAATTTTGATTATTTCTGAGAGAACAGATATTGGACGGAAATTCTCTGTTTTATCATTACTGCCTTTTAAAAATGGGAAAAACTTCAGCCATTTTTAATTGCTTAAGGAAATAGGAATAGTAAATACATTCATTGAAGAGGTCACATAATGGTCTTGCTAATACATATAGAGCTTCTTTTAAGAACCATAGAGGATAGTAACTTGGGCCTTTTGATTTACTTGTTTTTATCATTTTTGCGCATTTACAAAAATCATGAAGTGAAACATATTTAAATTTAAAAGGTGAGTGAATCAAATTTATGTTATGATGGTAATTGAATTTTGTAATTTCTTTAATAGAATCTTCCTCTTGAAATTTGCCAAGTTTCACAAAGTGTTCTTTCTCAATATTTGCAATTTCAATGCTTTTTTCAATGATTTTTCATTCATTGTTAACTAGACATTTGGTATCATTATTCTTTTTTTCTTTGATAAATATATTGATGTATAGCCATTTTCTTGCTACATTCTTTCCATCATTAAAAGATTGTGTAAAAAATTC
The DNA here is from genome assembly GCA_900660155.1 of Hofstenia miamia. Lineage (NCBI taxonomy): Eukaryota > Metazoa > Xenacoelomorpha > Acoela > Hofsteniidae > Hofstenia > Hofstenia miamia. The sequence goes on along the minus strand of CABFPE010000718.1, from coordinate 206,791 downwards.
ATTAGGCTCATATTTTAATTTATTAGATACACTATTTCTTAATTTCTTGTATTTTTTAAGATTTTCTGGACATCTATTTTTACAATAGTTTGCATAAATTTTATGCTTTTCTTTAATTAACTGTTTAGTTTCTTTTGAAATCAATAGCTTCCACTTTACAAATGGAGTTTGATCTTGTTTCTTAATTTTAGTTATTGGACAATGTTTGTTGTACAGCATAGTCAGATTCTTTGTTATAAATTCTAACTTTTCATCAATTGATTGAAAGTTATAGAAACATGTCCAATTTAGATTTAGCAAGTCTATCGATAAATTGTTTCACTGATAATGCTTAGTTGAATGAATAAAAATGTTATTGCTTTGTTTCAAGAAACATTTACTTTCGTTTTTGGTAAAAACGCTGCAGGTAATTATATGATCAGACAATAGACCATCTAAGACAAATGTTTCATAATTCGATATTTCAGAAGCATCACATATAATGTAATCAATTAATGATGATGTTCTACTGCTTATGTGAGTTGGTGTCGTTTTATTTAATACGTCCATGTTAAAAATATCTATTAGGTCGTGAATATTATTACGTTCGTTTTGATTTAAATAGTTTTGGTTATAATCTCCCATTATTATGATCTTCTTTCTTTCATTGTAAGCCATTGAAAGTTCTTCGTGTAAAATTTCTTGAAATTTAATAAATGCTTGTTTTCTATTTCAATAACTAATATTGACTAACATTATTTCTTGGTTTATTTTTAGTTTTATCCAAAAGCTTTCAAAATTTTGATTACTTTTATTTATATTGCTTCTTAGTTTCGGCGAAAATTTCTTGGGTACTAATAATAAAACCCCACCACCTCTTAGTTTGTCACGGTTTGTTTAGATTTCTATCTTTTCTGAATATTTTGAAATCTTTAAAAATTAGTATTGTATTATTGTATTTCAACCATGTTTCTGTGATTCCAAAAATTGTATTATTATCAAAGTTTTCCATTAGATCATGTAATTTTTCAGTTTGTTTCGAATACATTGAAAATTAATGTTAAGTTAACATTCTGTACAATACATGCAACAAATATCATCATATTTGCAAGTCTTTGTAGAATGACCATAGCCTGCACATGAACTGCACATTCTTATGTAGTGATGATCACTTATATGGATGATATTTAAGCCATAACGAATTTTGTTGTTTATCATTGTATTTCTTAGTTTGGGTGAAATATTACATCTTTTGAGGTTATTTACGTTATTTAGAATAGGATTAGAATCGTAAAGTTTGACTATGAAGTTGTTAATATCTTTAATATCTTCGTATATTGGTATATTCCATAACTTAAGCTTAAGCAAAAATTTACTTGGTTTTTTATATTAATGCCTTTTATTTTTCCCAATTCCCCCATTGTTGTTTCTGGCAAAAAAGAACAATATCATTATTTTTTGATACAAATGCTTGATCAATAGAAGACATTTCTATTTTTTGATGAATTTTTCAATGTTGTTCATAACCTTCTTGCATTATTTTTCATTTAAAGAACCATTTTATTTTTTAGTGTTTTGTTTGAAATTATGAGTTTTGGGGTCATATTCTTCTTATCGTTTTGAGGGGAGATGATGTTAAAGTCATTTGAATTTTCCTTATTTGAAGAGTGTCTTTTCTCATCATTAAGGCAAGTTAAGAAATTTTGCTTAATCTTTGCAATAAAACCGTTACAGTCTAATGTCTTTTGACTGTAAATATTTAAGCCATTTATATAATATTTAAGATCAGTAAATGAAATTGAGATTCGTTATTTTTTATTCTTGATTATTACTGAGCTTAGAAACATCTGAATATAATGACATCATACAGATGTATTCAAATTTTGCTATAGAAATTCAAAAATGCGGGAACTTCTATTTATTATAAGTTTTGCCTGATTGAAATTGATGAAATCCCTAGAATAAATAAATTTCCTATATTTAGCTTTCAACTTATAGTTACTAACATATATGCAAAGATTTTAATCACTAAATTACTAAAATATATATGTTTTATATTTATTGGAACATTCAGATAAGAAATAATCTATTAAATTAAAAAATCTAGTCGGATTGGCTTTATTAATAATTTGAAAATATCACATGCAAAACTTATTGCGCCTTTGACTCTTTGACAAAAGAAGAACTGCTTGTCCTGCACAAGCTCTTAGACAGTATCTCTAAGTCTTCAGAATCGATACAAAATATGACTGAAATAAAAAATGCTGAAACTCAAACTTCAAGTGAAAACAATGTTGTTACAAACACATCAAAGGAAGCTGAAATGAAAACACCTCATAAGCATCTACTACGAAAAATAAGAGAAAACATGAACGCGAACGTGCTAATCATTGGTTTTTCCATGTATCAATATCTTAAAACTCGTGGTCTTGTGGATATTAAATCCCAAGCCTCGCTTCGACATTAAAAGCCCCCTTCCTAATTTTGAAAGCTTGTGGATTGAAGTTGACAATCCTATAAAAAACTCATTTTTTAAGAAGTAATTGAGTAATGTTTCTTACTGTCCCAATAAATAATATACCATTGAATTAATTAAACAACTGGATGTTCAGAAAATAAAGACACGTTTCTTTTAGATGACTGGAACCTCAACTTTTTTAACAAAAACGAACAGAATAAATTAATTTTTCCTAAACACGTTTAATTTAAAAATGGCTAATGCATTTTCTCCAACACGAATTACTGGATCTAGCAACACCCTGATATATTACATTGTTTACCAGAAAATATCAAAATTCCATATAAATACTACTGAGTGTCTTTTCTCAGATCCTTGCATCACCACTATTAGTTTTGCAAAATTAGAGCCACATTCGCGAAAATAAAGGAAATGGATAACAACTAGAGGCAAGACTCATAACTGTCTTGATAATTTAAATTTCTCTTAATCGTCTGAAATTTGGCTAGGAGTATATTTTGTGTTTGATCCAAATTCAATACTAGAAATCTTTACAAAAATATTTGAATTGCATTTCAATACACAATGTCCAAAAAAAGACTTTTGATTTCTTCAAATAACTCTTTGCAGTCTGATCAGCATTCCTTCAAACCGTGATTAACGGATGCATGGAAAAGTTTTATAGCTAAAAAAAGGATGCTTATAATACATTTTCAAATTCTCGAACTCCTCAAAATTTCTCACTACATACAAAGAGTGTTCAATGCATATATTAAGCGTGAGTACAAAAATGCTCCCAATCAAAAATCTAAGTGGAAATTTATTCGTGATGCTACCAATAATAATAGAGCTAAGTATACTACTATTGATAAGCTCAAAAACTCGAATGGATACATGCACAGCAATGACGTCAGAATTTCTAACATCCTAAATAAAACGTTTATTAACCTTGGTAAATACAATGGACCTGATATAGAATACAAACTTTCAAATCACTATCATGCATCTCCTGAATTCAGTTTTCATTATGCTACTAGCTATAAACTGATCAAAGCAATTAAGCGACTTAAATCTAATAAATCCAGTAGCCCTTCAAATATTACCAAATGGGCACTTAAAGCTACAGCTAATCAAATTGCCAAACCATTAAATTATATTTCTAATGAATGAATTAAGTATAACTACTTTCCTAATAGTTTCAAAAATGCATATATTACCCCAGTTTTCTTGATGAATGACCCACGGTGCTACGAACTATAGGCCTATATCATTAACATCACCAAGATGCAAAATCTTTGAACGACATTTGCATAATCAAATAATTGACCCTTTATCTAAACACAAACTAATGTCACAAACACAATTTGCATTTCGTCAAAATTTCTTGACGGCTGATGTGCTGTTACAGGCAACTGAACTGTGGAGATCTATGCTTCATTCCGATAACTATGTAGCAATTGCTTTGGGTTTTGGGCATCAGCAAGGGCCGTGTAAAACAATCTCTGGGTCCTGGGCATTTTTCATTTATTAATGGCCTTTTTAACTACTTTTCAAAATGGACATTTAAGATTTTAATAAAACACTCATAAACGTAACAATTTCATAAAACCATCATACAACGAACGAAGTTTTCTAATCAAAAAATTTATTTCTTGTTTTGGAAATTGCGAAATCTCTTATTGTCTCAGAGAAGTCTATTTTTTCCAAGAAATCGTTTTCAATAGACATTATAGTTAAGCTGTTTAACCTGTCTTTTGAAATAGAGCTTCTCAGATCATTTTTCACAAACTTAAGTTTACTAAATGAGTGCTCCGTACTACAATTTGTGATCATCCTTGACAAGTATATTCCACATATTATATCAATATTTAGGAATAACATATTGGCTTCTTTATGATGAAGAAATTGGTGAATATTAGAAATACTTGTATTAGTTTCTATTGAATGGATCCTCAGCTATGTATGTTTGAAGATGTTTTACTCCATTTGTAAAATCCAATTTACACACATCAATGTTGTATGTATCTCCAAGTAATGCACAGGCTTGTTCTATTTCTATTGATGATAGTGAGGGTAGCTGTTGAAAGAATCCAAATATATTATTAAGATTGTTGTATGATGTTTGTCGCTGAATAATGGAGTTCCAGACTATTTTATATTATTCAGCATGTATTTATTCTAAATTTTTCATGAGGACTCAGTTCTGTATTAACATCCTCTGCTGGACCATCAAAAATGAAATTCTCCTACCACATCTGGCATTCCTTTGTTGAACGAATTGTTTTTCACAATATATACTAAATCTTAATAATAATCAAATTTATCTCTTAATCCTTTTATATAATTATATACAGATACAGAATTAAAAAGGGACATTTCTGCGCTTTGAAACATTATTGAAGATTGAGTCTTTCTTGATAGTATGTCATGCCCAAAAATGAATCAAAAAGAAAAACTCTAAATGGCAAAGCTTTTTAGCTATGTTTGATGCATTTTGTTTTGTCTCAGGTTTTTCAAAGGTGTTTTCTTCCATCTCAAAAAGCAATGAAATAATGCTGTCATAATTGAAAAGCGATGCCTTTATGGCATCTGCACGGTATGACCAACGTGTCTGAGAAAGTGACTGTAAATTAACTGATGTCTTTACCTTCGTTTTGTTGAGGATTCAAAGAAAACATACAATCGTTGTACAAGAGAGAAAAATTTTGTTGCTTGAGAACGTGATTCTGCTGATCTTTGTCCAATCAAATTTAGTGAAAGGATTGCACATGGTATATAGAAAGCTAGGTTGTTCTTTTCCAAAATACTAGCCTGAATACATTTTGTAGCAACCTGCCATGTTAGCAGCATTGTCGTAAGATTGTGTGACATAATCCATCATTCTATCATGATTGGTCAAGATGAGAGGAAAAGAATAAGGAAACAAAGACTAAATTTATTATTGATTATAATGATTAAATTGTAAATCATGATAGGATTGATTATTTTCACTTTGTAAATGTTTTGTGCAATTATACTTAAAATTATACTCGACGGTATTTTGACAAAACAAAAGATGATCAAACAGCATAGTCAAATTAAAGCTGACGTTGCGTAAAATTAGCAGAAATATTAAAGCGAGGGAAAAACTGTCAACAAGAAAGATTAACAGGTACTTGTCGAGTATTTAGTTGTTTATCACCAAGTGCTATAAATATAATGAATCAGATGTAATTATTGATGAGCAAATCTACTTTGGATTCATTTTCTTTTGTCAGGTTATTTTATATATTCTGATGGAAAGCTAAACATCTACGAGCTAGGGTAATTGTATGGTGGTTCCCACATCCGGTTAAAGGTATGCTGGAGCAGCCTCCTAATAGCTATTCCACAGCTGGGAGGGCGACAGCTGTAGTTACCTGGTGTGCTCTTAGGTTACGTATAGGTATAGGAGTTTTTTACCGTTATAGCTTTCCTAATTGTCATTGCTTGTCCAATAGTGTTATTGCAGCCTGTAGGTTTTACATGTTAATTATTTTACCGATGAACTCAAGTTATTTATTACATTCATTATATTACATGCCGATTGCTGGCTTGATAGTATTTACATTCAAATGGTTATTACAATGGTATTTTGATATTCTATTACTCAGAGTTTATTTGATCGTTATTACATGTTGCTCAATGTTTCATGCAGTAGACCTTAGACCGACTCCTAGTCATAGTTTTCTGCTGACTGCGTTGATTGTTTACATGTATCGAGGGCTATTAGATATCTATTTATATGTAGGGTTATTACATGTAGGGCCTCATAATAAGCTAGTTCAGCGGCAAGGTTGCACAACTTCATTTATTGCACTAGTTCGTAATAACAAAAACAATCAATGCACTAAATTATTAAGTAGTTGCCAATCCCATTACACTGAGTTCGCTATTCACATTACCATTCCATTATTGTTCTCTATCTCACATTGACAGTTCCATTGGTAAGATGCGGCTGGCTGGTGCGTTCCTGGAATTGCACGTCTACTCTTGAGTGTCGATCCTGTCTTCCAAGCTCTCTGCTTTACCTAAATAAGTTGAGTTAATTAAGTAGCTACAAAGGCTCTTGCATATTAAATTAGTTTAATAAACCGCACACTTATTACAAAGGAGAGAAAACGGAAAAGTGTCAACTCGGATTCGTGGTTAATCTAAGAAAAGTAATAGCTTTCTCTAAATAACACCCTCACGTTGAGTTGGCATGATTCTACATGGCGACCGTGACAGGCGCTCAAAGAGCGTGCACCAAGGAGAGAAAACAGATGGCGTAATAGTTAACGAAAGTGTATGGAGAGTTACGAACAAGAATTATACTACGAACTTACGAGTGGGTTAAGATAGTTGTTTCTTCTCGCTCAAAATGAAGAAGTAAACAAGCAAAAAGACGATTAGAACCAGGAGTACAAATACTGGTGAGGGATCCCAAATACAATTGCCTTTAGTAATTATTAAAATGGTAAATTCAAGGAAAAAGCAAAGAACTAAAGCTAAAACTCAAAGGACACCCCAAAACCAAACAACCCCAGCGGTTGTTAACACATCCCCTGAAAGTCAAAATTCCCCAACAGAGATGGTATTGCAAGAAGATGAAGGTACAGCAATGTCGATAACCGAACTAAGAAAAATAATACAGGATAATAATAACGAACGGCATGAGCTAATGTTACAAATAGAGAATTTAACTCAAAGGATGTTCGAAATAGAATTAGCGAATGCTGATAAAGACAAACGTATCGAAGAAATCACGCAGGACACTAGCTCTAGATTAACAGAGCAGAGAAATGTCTTCCAAAAACAAATCGAGAAACTAATAGAAGCGAATAAGGAAATAAAAATGGAGAGTGAGAATCTAAAGCAGATGATCACTCAAATGCATGAAGAGAACGTGAATTTGAGAGAAGACAATATTCTAAAGCAGCTGCAAATAGACGAGTTAAAAGACAAAATTCGATTGACAACATTAACAAATGAGGAAGCAGAAAAAGAAAAAGGAAATAGTGTCAAAGTGATTAAAAACATAGTAGTACAAGAACCAGAGAAACTAAGCGAAAGTGTACCTGGAGAAGAAGCACAGTCCGAAATATATAAAAATTGTCAGACAGAAGACGAGTTCGTTGAAAAATTGGTCGTTAATATAACGAAACAAGTGAAAGAGAAATGTAAAACCACAACGGATACAAAGCCGATATATGAGGAAACAATATTATCGGAAGAGGAAGATAGTGAAACACCGGCATGCAAAGCAATACTTCCGAAATTTACGGGGAGAGTCGATAGCTATTCGCCCACTTTTAAAGAGTGGATCCAGATGTTCGAGATGAGCATGAAGGAGAGAAAAGTTATACAAAAACAGGCGGCGGCGCGATTTCCTCTATATCTAGGAGGTGCAGCTTACCAGCATTACCTAGTGTTGGATTTAGAGACTAAATCGAACTACAAAAAATTAATTGGAGAATATCAACGATATTACGACGACGAAAGCTTTAAAAGCCAATATCGAATGTTGTTAAATAGCTTAAAGATGAACAAGCGAGAGGATTTACGAAATTACATGTCACAAGTAGAGAGGTTATTGAAACTTAGCTCAAGAGAGAGCACGTATTCTAAATACGATCTATTCTCGCATATTTGTAAAGGATTACCAGAACCGATCCGGCAACAATTTGAAATTAAATGTGATGCGGACGACTCTCTAGAGAGGATGATAAGGAAGGGTTTGGGAATCCAGGTAATGATGGAAAATAATGCTCGAATCAATGAGAAATCATCAACAACGAAAATGATACCGACAATAGGTAGTGGTACAAACAAAACTAAAAAGGACGATGATGGAAAACTAAAGGAGGAAATTATCAAAATAAAATTGAAAGATGGTACGGTAAAACGTATAAACAGAAAAGACTTGAAATGCCAAACATGCGGGAAAAAAGGACATACAAAGAAATTTTGTAAACGGCAGATTAATTTCATAGAAGAGGAGGAAGCTTACTTTGAAGAAGAAGACTTATTGGAGGATGAAGATGAGTTGGAACAAGAAGAAGAAGTAAAAGACGATACTTTAAATTAGAGGGAGCGCCGCCTCCAGTAAAACGTGCACCCGTGTTGATTGTAACGGACCTGATTAAGACTAACACAATCACGGTCGTAATAAATGGAGTGATGGTTAAAGCAACCATAGATACGGGAGCGGTAATATCCATTATCACCGATGAATGTGCGGCAAAGATAGGAATTGATAATAAAAAGTTGGAAAAAGAAAATAGCAGATTACTCAATGCTTCAGGACATTACATTGATACAAAAGGGAAAATATTGGAAGTACCGATGAGAATTGCTAACACCACATTTTCGCAAACATTTACAGTAATAGATACCGAAAAAAATGCGCTTCCCTATGAAGTAATATTAGGAAATGATTTCTTGATGGATAACAAATGTATCATTGACTACACAAATAGAACTATATCCGTCCAAGAGGAAACATTAACAACTTACGGAGAAGAGCAAGAGACAGAAACTATAGAATTTCGGTTAACAGAAAACGAAAAAATTCTACCTAACAACTGGAAGATGTGCCAAATAGAAACGGAAAATGAGGTTACGTCTGAAGTTATGATTTATGATCAAAGAGGCATAAATACGAAGAAGATTTCCATACCATCAAGTTTGTGTGTGGTAAAAAATGGCAGAGGAGTGATACCAATGTTAAACGCAACTAATCATATAGTCAATATAAAAAAGGATACGTTAAAATTGAAAGGAAAAAAAGTAAGAACTGAGAAAAAAATGGTGGACAAAGCGATCAATTTAATTCAGGAAGAAAACAAGGAGTAGCAAATACCGGAAGTAACAGAAGAGGAGTAGCAGCACCTAAGCGCGGAAGAGAGAAAACAATAAACAATACTTACTACAGAGTGTAGAAATTTTACCGATGTCTCCCAAGAAAAGAGTACAGCAAAGATTTGAGAAACATTTCACAAGGTTGCTAGTACAACAACACACATTGGGAAGACCCAGCATAATTGAGTTAGCAAATAAAACAGGGATCTGCCCGAGTGAGATCGAAATTTTAACGGACGAAACAAAGAAATATATGTGGGGCGCAACCTCTAATACGAAACTAAGGGCGCTTAAAAACCAACCGTGGCTAACAACTCGAAACTTGATTAGAAGAGAACATGCGGAAACGTTGCAGACGATAAAAATGGTGGAAGAAAAGAAAATTCATGAGGTGATCACAAAAGAGATAAGAAAGTATCTGAAGAATTACCCTCAGTGTGCTTATACCAAAATCATCAAACGTTCAGAAACTATGCGGAAAGAGGGAAAAAATTGCCCCATCGAAATTATTGAGATGGTGAGTAAAAGTAAAGAAGAAATGTTACTGGAAGAAAAACTCTTACAGTCTACCGACATAGCCTTAACTCCAAATACACAACGAGTAATCGATAAAGTCAATCTGGAGAAATGGGGCGAACAAGAGCCCAGTGAACTATCATGGGTCGACACCGAAGATGAAAGACTATTAGTAGAAATCACGGTGCGGCGAGAAAGGACAAATAATATTGTACAAAGAATATTTGGAGAAGTATACGAAAGAGAAACTAAATCGTTAATTAAAGTTCTCTGTACCAAAGCATTTACTAGGCAAGAGATAGATGAGCTATTGGAACCACAAAACCAGATTGCAGTGGACATAGAATGCATTACATCGAAAATCATAATAAAGCCTGAGACGGCCCAGAACTTAATGAAGAATGGTCTCACAGATACTTTCTGGGAAAATATCAAAAAGTCTAAGAACAATTACCCTGCGACATTCGGCATGGCCACAACGGCAGAAATGCAAGGCACATATGAGGCCATAGAGGAAAAAACAATGACAACAATATTAAAATGCGCGCCACCACCGACAATCTTTATACCAATGCTGTTACCAACTTGGAGATTAAAGGACAAGAGAGCCATTAAAGCAATGTGGCATGAAGAAAATACATACGTCAACAGCAGACAAGCAGCCGAAAGAATTGTCAACGACGACCGCTACAAGAAGTCGAAAGAAATTTTGTTGAAAAATGACAATAAAGAAAGAGTCTTTATAGAAGGGCAAGTCACACCCTACGATCTCTATAAAGAAGGAGAACCAATATGCAGACAAATTAAGAAAGTTCGAGCAGAAATCGAAAAAAGGTCAACACAAACTGTGATATTATTCTCAGGGATCAATGACATTGTGTGGGGAGAACTTTGGAGTTCACAATATCGATACTACGACATAATGAGGAGAGTCGAAATTATTACTATGGTCAGATTAGGAAAGAATGAACCGGAAAACATCACAGAGGAAGAAGTACTGGAAAACATAAGTGCATTTTATGACAAGGCGTTATGATCAATGTATCAATTTTTCCACCCAAATACTACGATTCATCCAGATTTGGCGCACACCAGTAGGATAGACGCGATTATGACATTGATGATAGCCATAAAGGGCATGAAACTGTACAGGAAACACTACGATATATTCAACGAAAAGTTAAACGAATTACGGAGTATGTGTACGATAGCTAAATCTCTAAAGAACCCGTCGTTCTTGAGACACAAGAAGATGCTAACAACAGAGAAAGACGTCGTGCTAAAAATCATGAAAGATGAGGCATACGAAAACGTTATGTGGGAAATGAAAGAAGCCAGTGAGATAATCAAAAAGGCGGCCGAGATGGTACATGGAGAGAGAGTGGTCATCCTTAATTAGCTATGCTGGAGGGGGAGTGTGACATAATCCATCATTCTATCATGATTGGTCAAGATGAGAGGAAAAGGATAAGGAAACAAAGACTAAATTTATTATTGATTATAATGATTAAATTGTAAATCATGATAGGATTGATTATTTTCACTTTGTAAATGTTTTGTGCAATTATACTTAAAATTATACTCGACGGTATTTTGACAAAACAAAAGATGATCAAACAGCATAGTCAAATTAAAGCTGACGTTGCGTAAAATTAGCAGAAATATTAAAGCGAGGGAAAAACTGTCAACAAGAAAGATTAACAGGTACTTGTCGAGTATTTAGTTGTTTATCACCAAGTGCTATAAATATAATGAATCGGATGTAATTATTGATGAGCAAATCTACTTTGGATTCATTTTCTTTTGTCAGGTTATTTTATATTCTGATGGAAAGCTAAACATCTACGAGCTAGGGTAATTGTATGGTGGTTCCCACATCCGGTTAAAGGTATGCTGGAGCAGCCTCCTAATAGCTATTCCACAGCGGGGAGGGCGACAGCTGTAGATACCTGGTGTGCTCTTAGGTTACGTATAGGTATAGGAGTTTTTTACCGTTATAGCTTTCCTAATTGTCATTGCTTGTCCGATAGTGTTATTGCAGCCTGTAGGTTTTACATGTTAATTATTTTACCGATGAACTCAAGTTATTTATTACATTCATTATATTACATGCTGATTGCTGGCTTAATAGTATTTACATTCAAATGGTTATTACAATGGTCTTTTGATATTCTATTACTAAGAGTTTATTTGATCGTTATTACATGTTGCTCAATGTTTCACGCAGTAGACTATAGACCGACTTCTAGTTATTGTTTTCTGCTGACTGCGTTGATTGTTTACATGTATCGAGGGCTATTAGATATTTATTTATATGTAAGGTTATTACATGTAGGGCCTCATAATAAGCTAGTTCAGCGGCAAGGTTGCACAACTTCATTTATTGCACTAGTTCATAATAACAAAAACAATCAATGCACTAAATTATTAAGTAGTTGGCAATCCCATTACACTGAGTTCACTATTCACATCGCCATTCCATTATTGTTCTCTATCTCACATCAACAGTTCCATTGGTAAGATGCGGCTGGCTGGTGCATTCCTGGAAATGCACGTCTACTCTTGAGTGTCGATCCTGTCTTCCAAGCTCTCTGCCTTACCTAAATAAGTTGAGTTAATTAAGTAGCTACAAGGGCTCTTGCATATTAAATTAGTTTAATAAACCGCACACTTATTACAAAGGAGAGAAAACGGAAAAGTGTCAACTCGGATTTGTGGTTAGTCTAAGAAAAGTAATAGCTTTCTCTAAATAACACCCTCACGTTGAGTTGGCATGATTCTACACTGCAATCTTGAGGTATGGATGCAAAAAATGTTCCTGTGACTGGACTTTATGGACATCTTGTATATAATTTTGATCAATAGAAAATGCAAACTTTCAAATGTAGCAAAATATACATGAAAGTGGGATTTGGTCTATGACCATTTGTTTAAATTTTACTTATATATTATTAAGATTTATTTCACAAATATATACTGGAAAACCTACAGGAGTCCAACTACATAAGAGCAAATGGATGATGAATATTAGCCTTAAAAATACGTTGCATTTTTTTCACAAATGGCGATAAATTTAGTTTGAACTTTGAATGTAGAACTACTTGATGGTTGAAAGTACATGTAAAATGAGAATCAAGAAAATATCGAAATTATATATTTATATATAATTTGCAAAAGTTTATTTTTGAACTCAATTTGTTTGCTAAATACATTAGTTAGCCATAAAAATGCAATTTCATTCACATCTGTTCATTCACTCATCCAAGCTTGTGCTTATCTTCATATTTTTTCTAAAGTTACTGTTAAGTTAGTGATCATTTGTTCTAAGATTTGTAATCGACTTTTCTTTGATGAAGTGTAGCCTGCTTTCTGAGTTATTAACAGCAATGGCATGGATGAGAAATTTTATGATTAATGCTTAATATTATACAAAAAAATTTGCAAAGTGTCTATGTCAACCATGAAGAATTTCAAACACATGCGTATTTTTTGACAATTTAAGAGAAAGAGAGAGCCAGAAAATTTACAAGCACTACAATGCACGTGATGTTTTGAGCAGGGGCAAATATTATCCCTTGCATGTAATTGGTTTAAATTGATTGGAACATACGAATAATATTGTCAGGTTTGTACAGTTTCATTATTCATTTTAAGGAATTTTACTTTATGCTATACCATAAAATGAATAACTTTTTCTGTTAGATTCACAATAATCCATGAATATCGATAAAATCAATTTTCTCAACAATATCTAGTAGGTATCCATACATTGTATTGATTCATGCATAAACCCAGGTCCAGAGCAACCCATATACTTGATTAACGTGGACATCAGAGCAATTCAAAGATTCAGTAGGATAAAGCACCTACGCGTTATAGAATGTATCCTGATATTTATTTGAATGCAATTTCACTGAAGTTAAGTTTGAAAGTCCAACAATTCCAATCTATGCATATTTTTCAACTTCTTTGGAATTGAATTTTTTTATTTATTATTTTTGAAATATGTCGATGATAAAATATAGTTATAAGCAAAAATTGAAAAACTACATGTAATTGATTCTAAAAAATACTGTGTGTTTGCGCATAGATTTATTTGATAGCATCTGAAAGAGAAACCTCCCTTACTTCTCTTCAACTGAATTTGTCACTAAATGGTAGTGTGGAAGTGATGATTAAACTCAAACATAACTATTACTTAATAAGGAAATTATTAAAAGTTAACTGTTCAAAAAAAATTAATTGATACCAACCTAGTTTAATGTAATATTCTATTTTATATATGAACAAAAATGGATAAAATTTTAAGCAATTAGTCAATAATTTCAACTAATTCATCATCGCATTCTTTGTGTGACTAAAAAAGAATGAGACTTGGATGTATGCAGCATTAAATATTATTTTTTTAATTACATTTATTAATAGAAATGTCAAGATATATGCATGTTTAATTCAATGGTAAAATATATATTTACTTTCTCAATACTATATTGATTTATATTAGATTATTTGAAGGTATATAAATCACTGCAGTGAGAAGAATGATAACTTCAAATTTCTTGCTTAAGCTGGAATTAAGCTTGGGGAATCAGCAGCTAATATATTGAGTGATCTATTTTACATTGCACACAGAAAACTCCACATCTTGTGAAACAATATATTGTTATTCATCAATGGAGCACAATTAATCAAACTCAAGGTCCTGTGTTGTATAAAATTAGACAATCAATTATTCCAAAAAGGGCCTACAAACAAAAAGCCCATGTTCTCTGTAAAGTTTAGTCCACACAAGAAGTTTCATATCAAAGCAAAAACTAGTGTCTGAACAGCTCATTCAACATATTTTTTGAATTTGTCCATACTGCTAGTGAGAAATGGAGAATATGCAACCACTGGGCTCCCTGATTTCAAGTTACGTTTCCAGGACTGCTTAGCTTGCTGTAAAATTATTTCAACCCAATAAGTTTGTAATTTGTTGATTCAAACAAGTTTTAATATTTTTAATGGAATAATATTATAACAACTATGATTTTATAAATGTATGACATTGGTGTCAAGAAATGTAAAGACTAAGCAAGAAAACTATTCCAATTATTAGAAAATAAATCCAAAACACTTCTGCTTTGGAAGCCATAGTTAAATTACAAAGTTATCAATGGTGTTGGTTTTTGAATCCATTTTGGTAATTCTATATCAAAAGCCAGCCTGAAATATTTTTTGTGATTTTCTGAATACATCCAAAACCTTCCAGTTGAAGATTTAGCTAAGGTAACAGGATTTTTAAGGCAAATACGCTTATCTTTACCCCTGAATCTTTTTATTTCTCTATCCAATCTTTCTTCAACAACATTAAACAAACACAAAGAATGTTCGGATGAAGCAAGCAACATTCTTTTATTTACGAAGCAAATGCCAAAAAATTTATTTTCCAAGTTAAATTCAAATGTTTTTAGAATTTCTTCATCGTCAAATGAGAACAAGGCAATGCGATAATCAAATGCAAATGCCATTAAATTCAAGTCTTCATGAACATTCATATAATTTGGAACAGACAAAAATGTTGTTGTAGTGCACGTATATTCATATTGCTTTAAATTATAGCAGATTATTTTGTGGTTTGTTAAATAGAAAAAAATAAATTTTCTACAATCACTTGCGCAAATTAATTCCAATTTTTTCAATTCAAATAAGGAAATGGGAAATCTATCATGTTCTTCAAACTCTTTAGAAACAATAACTAGATTGGTGATATCCCTGGACTTTGAAAAGTATAACACCAAAATTTTTCCACATGACAGCTGAGCCAGAGAGCTACTCTCTAATTCTATATATTCAGTTGAAATAATATGAATTCTAGAATTGGCTTCATTGATTCCTTTTAACAAAAGTTCATTATTGATTGCCTTTAGCAAAAGTTCGTCTTTGGAAGACACTAAAACAATCAATTGCTCATACATTTTGTCATATATTATGTCTAAAACTGTGTCAAAGTCTACTCTATAAGTGTTAATTAAGCGGGGATTCGCACATGGGAAAAGAATAACTCTTTCACTTTGGTATGTTGTATTATCATCTTCAATTTCAGATGAGTCAGATGAGTAATTATCATGATTTCCAAATTTGAATGTGCCTTCACCAATCAAAGAAGAAATGCAATTTGGAAGTTTTATTTTGGTTTCAAATTTAACCTAGCCACTTTCTGATATAGCAAGTAACTTTGCTGAATTTATTTTTTTCTGAAATTCAATGCACAATACCTTATTCATTATATCAATATCAGAATCAGGTAAATCTAAATTGAATTCAATTGAATGTTGTACACCACAAAGCTCAATTAATGACATAGGCTTCTTACATGTATTTACAGCATCAGAAGATACTGCAATAGATTTTTCCTTTAATGATAAAAGTGGAGCCATTTTTTGCTGAAATGTGTTGTGAACAGAAGATTTTGCATTGGTGATTTTAGTTTTTTCCAGAAAAAATAACAGATTCTCAAGGATGTCATCTTGTTACACTCAACTGGAAATTGATTTCCCATATAATTCCTCAAAACGTGGTTTCTCAAGTGTTCACTATAATCAAGGGATGAATAATGGAGAGTCAATCTTAAGATCATGGTTAATATACACCTGGGAAGGCTTATCCAAAAAACTGAAAGAGCATGAAACAGGAACATTTCATCAGAAGTGTTTTACTGGATGGATGCAACTGGCCAAAGGAATGAAAAAGTGGTACCACTATCAACAAATTAGAAATGCAACTATTTTTAAAGGAACGCCAATTCTGGAGAGATGTCCTGGAAATAATTATTGATATAATAAAATTTTTTGGTTGAAGGGAACTGGTTTTAATAGAGGTTCAAATGAAATAATTGGCTCACAGCAAAATGGAAACATTTGGGGATCTGGAGCATTTTGATGGAAAATGTTCCAATTTCAGTAAAATCACAATCTGACACTTGTTGGGAAAGTCGCATTAATTGCATTAAGCCAATAAGATATTATCTAGGAGGTGTTTTGCAAGCGTTGGAAAAGGTAGGGAATTATGCACTTACAAAGGATGGAGTCACTGCCACTGAAGTCCAGTGTTAAATCTCCTATTTATCAGAGAGGTCTTTTGCTATTTCCACAGCAAATTAAATATGTATAACTTAACTGTGTATGTCTCTTTCAATAAAAAAGGTATTGTGCAGCTCCCATAGAAGCCACTCCTAGCAGAAGTGGCAATGAATGAGCAAGTGCTATGACTGCCATTTTGAAAAGCATTGTTGCAGAATTTCCACGTGTTACCAAGGTTACCACTTGATCAGATAGTGGAGTGCAGCAAAATCAGAACAGCATCATGTCCATTGCCATTTTGAAGTTTCTTTTTGAAAGTCTACATCTAACAAGATTTCCTTTGAAATTCAGTAGCCTCAGATAGTGTGTGGTTCAAGAAGTTGAAAATCTCCATTCGCAAATTGAAAAGGCAATGGATATTGCAGAGTTTTATTCTTTTTTTATAAGAATTTTGCTTAAGGCAAATAGACACAATCCACATAAGGTTCTGCAGATGAGAAAAGAGCATTTTTTGATTCTCAAAGTTTTTCCTCAAACCTTCAGTTCAAAAAGATGTCTTTTACCAAAGTCAAATGTTTGGAATATAACAGCCAATCCGTAATTGTTAAATGTCTAGATTCGTTTTCAAACTGAAACATTTCAAGAGGTTGATATTGTACAGAAGACATGTGAGAGAATTTTTAATCAATGCTCTAATTTATACACCACCTACCCAAGGTCCTTTACCACAAAACAAGGTAACATCACTCAGAACAATGTTAAACTTCAAGCCGTTTTTTACTTGCAATTTTCTGAAGCTATTTTGAAATTTTTATTCCAAGTTATATTTCTCAATTTTTCTTGGAATTATTTTAGTTTTGATTTTTTGTGTCATTAAAATTGACTGGGATATGATTCAAAATATATAGAACTACCTGTTTAAACCAAAGTAATGATAGAATCAAACTGGTGCAATTCTTTCTGTACTGTAACTTTCAAGTTGGCAGTCTTAGTTTTAATTCGCGGTCTGCTTTTATAATAATAATAATGTGTATGTTTCTAATGTGGAATCTGACACGTTTTCTTACATTATGCATTTGTCAAATAGATCTTCTTAAATCTTAATTTCATAAGTACCTATTTTCCTTTTATATTTAACAATAAACTGTAATAAACACTCAGAAGTTTTGAAAAACATATTAAGAATCCATGTAAATTCTCATTATATAATAATCTTTGAAATTAAGCAAATAATGATAAACCTATGCTAAAGAGTGTTTTTTGTTGTTTTTTATTTATTTTATTTTTAGTTTGTAACATTTGTGTTTTTGTCTTGCTTAACAACAATTTTTACAAAATTGCTAATAGAATATTGCAACTCTAAACATAACCCTAAATTTTGGAGTGACCAAGCTCTATCTGAAAGCATTTTTCTTATCTCTCTTATAAATGAGTAATTTGAATTGAAATTTCATTAAAAATCATCATTTGTACACACTTATTATCTTGTCCAACACAATAAGATTTAAGAAAATCATTTTATGCAGTCACTTAACTTTAAACTATTAACTACCATTTTCTGAAATCTACTGAAAATGCAAGTAAAACTTTGTAATTTTAGGTTATATACCATAGAATGGGGTAACGTTTACCACTTTTTTGTTGATTTTCATCTCTATGATTTTCACTTTAATTACTTAAATCTCCAGTAAGCTGCAAGTACAAAAGAAGAGAGTCACATTAAATCAATCTAAAATAAGATGCAATGGAATTAGAACCATCTAATTGTCATGCTGCCAATTTGGGGTAAAATTTAACAGACACTAAAAGCTAAAAAAAAGATGTCACAAACTGACACCTGATCAGCAGAATTTCTACCTGTATATCAAAACAAGAACATTCATTTGTCTTAAGAAATTCTGCTCATTCTCTTTGACAAACATAGGTAAACACACACAGAACTTGAGTCTAGATGTGAAAGAAAACCATAAAAACTACAAATAGGAATATCAATAGCAGATTATGAGCTACAGTCATTGCAAGTGAAATAACAATCAGTGGACTCACCATTGTAATAGCCACACAACCATTCTTCACAGAAGTGACCACATAAAATTAATTGGCTTTAGGCCAATTTTGCCACTCATGGCATCACCTCTTGCAGAAAGCCTTCATGATATCTTTGATACTAAATCTAAAAAGAGAGTGTCTATTTTACTAAACCAACCTCTAAAGCAGATCTAAAATTACAAAAAATGCCTCAGTATTTAATTGGCAAATTTGACATAAAGGTACAACCTATGATGAGCAGATACTTCTTTTCAAAATTTACCTCGTCCAACAGCACAGAACTAAACAGAATGGAACTATACAAATTCCTCTTTCTTAAAGAGAGAGGTTTACAAGTATACCTTAACTTAGATGCCACCATCAAAACTGACTAGGATAAAGAGCTATGAATGAACAATTCAATAATGAATGCAACTCTACACATGCAAACTTAAAAAAGACGAAGTTATAATCAATTATATCCATAAAGTGAACCACCTACTATGACTATCAGAGGAAGAAGAGCATTGCTATCCACAAGATTTATACTCTTAAGTGCACGCCAGTATCCCTTCTTCCATGAAAGCATGATTAGTATTATAAGGGGAGAGCCTGTTCCACAAATATAACTTTTTGGACATTCTGACTCATAGATATCAGAGGGTTGTTTAACTAGTGACTCATTCTACTTGACAAATGTTTTGACAGCTCACTAATGTATTTTTTGACAACTGCTAATTGATTTGCGATACTTTTTAATGGATTTCAATTAGTGATTCATGACACATTTAATTGATCTTGTGGTGATTCATTTACATGTTGGGGCCAATTCACATACATACATTTTTGGTATAATGACTAATTTTATTTTGTTAATATACATGGGTATATCACATGTTACAATTGTTTGCATACATTACATCACATTTGAGATTTTCTATTGTTGGCTAATTTTACAACACATTGTTGGATACACATATAATATTAGACTAATTTTCCATTACATGTAAAAACTACACAACGCAATGACAAACAACACATATCATATTTTCCATCATTTTGAAAAGCTTACATGTACATTGCTTATCCCAACACTATTTTGTTAATACATGTGGAAAATATTAAATGTAGAAATTAAGCAAAGAGATTGCATATTCGCTATAATTAAAGGTGTAATACATAATAAAACCAACCTACATTTTCAGAAAAAGTAAAAACAAGTTATGTATAAAACCTAAATTTGCATCCTAAAAATGCTACATGCAATATTATTTATTAATATAATTCATAGACACTCATATACATTTTTCAAAAATAATTATACACATTTGCAGATTGTTACATCTTTACCAAATTTTATACAGCTAACTTTTCTTTACACTCTCTTTTGGTTTATTTAATTTTTTTCAGGTTGTACACATTTGGTGACTGATTCATCTTTTATCGACTTTTCCATGTTTTTTCACTCTTACTTGCTTTTTGTGATGTTATATGGCTGCATACACTGTACATGGATTTTCCAAAACACAGTTTTATCAGGGTAAATGCGTCCAACATTCTTTCATCTTAATGTGTTATGTCATCATGAGAATTCATCAACACTATAGTATTTCTTTTTGATAGTTAATCATCACAGCATTGGCTAAAAAACAGTGTTAATTTAAAATGGAGTTAATAATTTGCTTTTTAACTCCAAGAATTCAAAACGTCTATATTCAATTTAAGTTAATAATTTGCTACATTAGTTAAAAATTATAGTCAAAATAATTCTAGTAAGTCAATTTTAACAATGAAACAGAAGCAATTAGAAAACAATTTAAGTTTTAAATAACATTCGTATTTTAGTTTTAATCAAAAAAGTGTGTGCATGGGAAAAACCTAAGTGTGTATAGATTTGTAATCATGCATGATGTAAAGAGATAATACATCAATGAATATATATTATTGCATAAAATTTGTTTATTCCAAAAAACAGGCATGCTGGGAAGTGAAAATATTTTATCAGAGTTTAAACTGAATAAACAATTATAGTATGTACCACGTTCTTTTTGGAAATGCTTAACCAGGTTTAATTCAATGTTAAAACTGATTTCAACATCTAGTCATTTTATCCAACTACATGACGTGAAATTGTAACAAAGAGAATGGCAGAGAGATATAAACTTTTTGAAAACATTGTTTCCAGCCATTTCTCCCAAAAGCTATTTGCACAGCATTCAATCTCTGATGTGTTAAGTGATACTTTGTCGATAATTTGCACTGGTCTTTTATGCTTAATGCAAAGTAACACACAAAGCTAATTCCGCATGTCAAAAACATTATAATGTACGAGAAGTTGGCTCTCCAATTCTCAAATCTCATCTGCTAAAAATAATTAATATCAGTTATACAATAATTGTAAAAATACAATGGTTGCACACACTCTCATTGAATAAAAAAAATTAGAACATTAATTGATGAATGAGTAATAATTCCTTCTTTACTAATAAAACACTTGAGAAAAAAAACACCAAAGTAGAGCATATGTTAAATTTGATAATTACATGCAATATATAATATTAGGAAAAAATGCAAATTATCTGAAACCAAGTATTTGCTTTTTTAAAAAATATATAAGTTAATGTAAACTCTTTAGTATTCTCATTATAAAGAAACCATGCCCACATTCAATGTTGTTCCTTCACAAAACACTCAAATGTTTTTAATTTTCAGTAGTCCATCAAATTCAGGAAAAACAAGCTTACTTGGGAAATTAATTGATAAAGATTATTTTGATAGATATTCCAAAGCAATTGTTTTTTATCGTCACTTCCAAATTAATATTTATAGCAAATTTAAAGTGAAAAAGAAGCATGTGGAATTTTTCAAGGAATGTTTGGAAAGTTTACTAGGTGAAAACAGTGTTCAAAACTTGTTAATAATATTGGATGACATGGGCAAAAATGTGCTACAATCAGAGGCATTTGCTAATCTTGTTATCACTGGTAGACATCTAAATTGTGGTATTGTATTAATCACCCATTTGGTT
Source organism: Hofstenia miamia (assembly GCA_900660155.1). Lineage (NCBI taxonomy): Eukaryota > Metazoa > Xenacoelomorpha > Acoela > Hofsteniidae > Hofstenia > Hofstenia miamia. The sequence continues at coordinate 184,860 of CABFPE010000718.1, read as the reverse complement.
TTTTCAAAGGGACATTACTCAAGTCTAATTCAGAAAAATGTTCTGGAATATTTTTGTTTAATTCAGTGTGTGACAGAGCACAGATTAAAATTTTAGGAACCCAGATGGGAATTATGCATGAATTGTTAGCTGCATATAAAAAGGCCATTAGCAAACTATACTGTCATTTGTTTATAAACTTTGGTCAGGACATTCCAAACAAATTACGTCTTTCAACAAACCTTGAAGGCAGACAAATTTTCTATGGAACTTATTCAAGAATGCATTATTTCAAATTCCTAATGGGATGCTCGAAAAAGTCTAAGATTCAACTCCTAGGAGATGATCTTACTTTAAATTAAGTATGTGGGATCGTTTTTAATATTCAACAAGGAATTATCCTGCTTGGTGATGAAAAGACTACATTTCCAAATTGCTGTCAGTATGCAGAGACTGCACTATTAAAACATTCAAAGTCAAAAAAAATTACAATTCTAAGAACATTAAATGGACTAGCATTATTGTCTTTTACGCATTATGATGAACTATATATAATATATAACCCCATTAAAATCTCAAACAATTATATACAATGTCCACAGTTGAAATTTTGCTTATTTCTCTGGAAAATTACAATAGATTAACATCAGATTGCTGTCAAGAACAACGTATTGACAGTGAAAGTATGCAGCTAAAACTAAGTAATCATTATTCCAAACAAAAACAAACCCCTTTCATTCAAGATGATATACAAGTAAATTGCAATGCTGTTCAAACACCCACTTAACAACAACAATGTCAACAGGATAACACAACTGATGATGAATTAAAATCTTTTTAAGCAGTTCAAATACAAGTGCTCTCCTACACAGTGATGCAATTTACACAAGTGCTGGCTCATTATCATTTACCGAATTCAAAAACACCCTGCAAATACTAAACAAAAGAGTAAACCAATGTGTGTGTGCAATTTTAAAAAGTATTGGTACAATCCCTGCACAACTGGTTAAAAATAATCGCGTTTATGAGGCTATAAATAGAAAAGAACTTATTGTTTGGAATTAATTGTAATGGATTAACACTTGCAACTTTTGTACACCTCATTAAGATCATCTGCTAGTTTTGGAGGTGCTTATGAGTTGTATCACAAAGCTAAATTGAAATTCCAAAAATAATTTTGGAAAATGTAAGAAATTTCCTTGCTACAAATGATATGTAGACTATACACAAATCAGCTGTGAGAAAATTCCTACGTCAATGTGTTATTGCATTTGGCATTGATGAAATATGGACTATGGATTTGGCAGTTGTTGAAAGTCTAGCATCGTACAATAGAGGGATAAAGTACTTGCTTGTTTGTTATGATATTTTGTCCAAAAAATTTCGCGTACAACCATTGTATAATAAAACTGCTAGTCATGTATTGTCTGCTTTTAAAAAATTTGATAACTGCCATAATGTGAAAAGGATTTGGTTTGATCAGGGAACAGAATTTAAAGGAGTGTTTAACAATTTCTGCAATAGAAATAATATAACAGTGTATAGCACAAATTCAAACATGAAAGCAGTGTGTGTGGAAGGAGCATTAAGAAGTTTGAAAGAAATTTTATTCAAGTTTCTACAATTTATATAGATAAACTTCAACAAATTGTTGGTGTCTTAAATTCCAGATTAAACCATACAATAGGCATGTCTCCAAATTCTGTAAGAAAAAAACATGTATCACACCTGATTGGGAAACTAATGAATGTTAGTAATAAGCATTACCAACCACCATTGTTTCACATTGATGATCTGGTAAGAATTTCAAAATCTGATTACACAATTTGAAAAGGCTACTCACCACAATTTCAAACAGAGGTTTTTAAAATAAACAAAGTGTTTCCCACAATCCCCTTTACATATGAAGTAAAGTCAAATAGTAGTGATGCTGATGCTGATAATTAAAGGAAAATTCTACCAATGGGAATTGACTAGAGTAATTAGGAAGCATGCATGGACAAGAATAGAATAGTATAAATAACCTATACGTGTAATTGTCAAATCATTCAGTATAGAGCAATATTATAGTGAACAAGTGAGTGGTAGAAACCCTACAGCAATAACTTGTCGAAAAAGGCTTTGGAGTAATTACCACACTTGGAAGCATTGCCATACCAACTAGCATTGAAAATGATTCCACTCTTGAAAAATGTATTAAGCAATATCAGTATTGAGATTTTGGATGAATCAATTTTGGGTTTAAACAACATAGTCTATGTTGAAAATGTGAAAAAGGATTTAAAATGAAGAATTGCCAATGTAGCAAAAAACACACAGTCGGGAATCAATTTAATAAACGATGTTGGAATCGTGAACAAACTGGTAATGGCTTCTCTGAACCAGGGAGGATAACAAAAACAATTAAAACAAAGTGTGGAATTAAACAATTTACAGTTTCCAGTGGAAAAAATACAATGTAAACCTAGTCCAAACATAGTAAAAAAGAAACCCATCATAAAGAAAACTGACATTTTTAAGAATTTGGTATAAATAGCTGTACACATTGACACTTGATATTAATTTGATACCCGTCATGACCATGTTCACTCATTCTTGCTTTGATATTTTCAAACATGATAAAGTGTTGGTAAACTTTAATGGTGGAAGTACACAGGAATATTTCCCAACATCTGGTTTTAATGGACCACTTGTTGAATTTAATTTCAGTTCAAGCAAAATGAGTACATTGATTTGCAAAGTATACATCTTGGTTTATCATTGAAAATTGTATGCAAAAGTAATGTTGGGAACCTAGTTTTGGATGATGCATATGATACAATCAAGTTTGTTTAACAAATAACATCTTATATTCATTGTTTAGTGATTATAGTTTATGCACAAATGGTGCTTTATTACACATGGGTGATGCAGTATGGCTACATACAGTTATGATTACTAATGAACTATCAAAAAGTGCAGCCAACAAGACTTCAATACTAATGTCAAGTGCGTATTATTATGAGAAACACCCTGATAAACTGATAAAAGAAGTTGATGAAAGAGATGGAAAGTATAGACGTAGAGCAATAACCACGGAAAGCAAGGTGACAAGTTTCTACTGCCCTCTCGCAATTGATTTTTTCCAATGTGAAAAATTACTAATACCCAGTGTTGATATTTGGCTAAAGCATTTAAGATCACAAGACGATTTTTCCCTAATTGCAGATGATAATGCCAATTACAAAACGTAAATTACAGGTGCCTTCCTAACTCTAAGAAAGCTCAGAGTTGCAGAAAGTGTACATTTGGCAATTGAAAAAATGCTATTGACAACTCCTGCTACATACCACTTTACAAGAATTCTTACACATACATTTATAATTCCAGCAGGTCAGAACACACTTACTAGAGAAAATGTTTTTTCCAATGAACCCATTAGAAGAATTGCCTTGGCAATTGTTCCAAATCACCAGTTTCAAGCACAATGTTTAAAAAACCCTTTTCATATAAATTTAGAGGAATCTATCAATTTGCTATAACCCATGGAG